>VSTD030000435.1:0-16139 GCA_008808055.3 Sporobolus alterniflorus | reverse complement strand
TTGACTTTGGACCTTAGAATATTGTTTTTGAGAATTGTACCCGAAGGAATCGGAGAACCTTCTGAAACCATTGTATGTGAGGGTACATATTGCTGGGATATTGATTTCCTGTATGCTTGTGGATTAGGGAGTCATTGTTAATTTGATGCCATACTCCATGTTCAAGAAACTAGGTAGATCAGATGAAGAGCTTATCAAGACATTAGCTATATCCTTCTTCGTTGTCGAGGTGTAAGGTAACTATAGTGTGATTTTATGGCACAATTGGTTTCATGCAAATAAGTGTGTGCCTTCTACCCTGCATCAGTTTCTAATTCATTGGGGTGGTAGATGATATTGAGGTTGTCCATACGGATTCATTGGCTTGTGTTGCTATAGTCAATTCATCTATTTGGATGCATGATGGTGTGAAGTGTTTGATGAGTTTATATTTGTTGGATTATGATTTTCTTAGCGTGTCTAGGGATGGCTTTGTATCCGTTATTGTAAAGCTGATGGAAAATCACTTTGAATCATGTCATGTACTAAGTTAGTGAGGTCAATATGGACGATAAGAGCTTTATCTCCCTTAGAAGAAAAATACGGTTGATGTTTGCTTATCATCCGCCTTCGACAATTTTAATTTGGAAGAATATTTTCTATTACACAAGCTTTACCATAAAACAGGAGGGTATGTGTTGACAACCAAAATTGACATTGCAAAACCCGAATGTTCCTATTTCTCAAACCGCAAGTTCCGGCTTTGGCAAACAACATATGGTCACAAATGTCTAAATCAAAGTTTATTGTTATTTCATAAGTTTGGTGTCTAGACATGTTTTGCAGGTCATGAGCATTGTTTTGGAGTATTTTGGCTAAATTGCATTAAAGAAACAAATAAGTACATGGAAAGGCAAGAAGATGAAGCCAAATTGCTAATTTGAGGTCGCCCTGATGAAGCTCTCATGAAGATGATCGAAACAGATATATGGATCATCAGATTTGGAGTGCGGATGAGGAAGTTGTTGTTTTTAGGAGATGCTCACATGCTGCAAAACCTAAAGTTTTGATTTGGCAAATCAGAAATTCCGATTTGGTAGATTTACACTACAGAGAAACCACGTTATATTTGACTAGGGCTGTTCCTTGCTGGTTCATTCAAACCGGCAGAGAAACCACCAGGGCAAACTAACAGCCATTACTACCAAGTGATTAACCTGTCTAGATCAGCAGACTAATGACTAACCAAACGTTTAGCAACAGCAAACTATAGCCATTGCTGGCAGGAGCTACTTTGCCCAGCTCAACGAGCTAAAATCTGGGACACCAAAGCTATACAAATGCACCCCAAAACTTTCCATGTTGAATTCTGATCCAAATTCTATGGAGGTGGCCAAGTTGGTGAGCGAAGCAGAGGCCCATCGCCGAGAGGCTTGAGCCTATGGATTAGAGTTTTGCTATATAATCATCTTTTAAGCCGCCAGGATACACACAACATTCTTGTAAACACTCCACAAAAATAGTGAAAGTTGTGGCTAGCTGGTGCCCGTGATTTTTCATTTCACATCGGAGGATTTTCCACGTTAAAATCCTGGTGTCTGTGTGTTTGGTTTGATCTTCTTCGTTTCTATTTTCTTGTCGATCTCTAACATTCCACACTTGTGGATGAATAGTAATCCTATAAAATGAACAACAGAATGCAATTCTTCTTTCCAGCCCTATCGGTTTCATTACCGGTTTGACGGAAAAACCATGAATGAACAGCCCTATATTCGACATCTACTCCCGTTGACCCTCGTCATAGAAAGACTGTTTTTATGAGTCATCATAGATAAAGTTTAAGTTTGACCAAGGTCATATAAAAAGTATATATATCTATGATATCAAATAGTCTCATTAGAGCCATCATGAACTAAATCATTATTGTAGTGTACTTATTATGATGTAACGAATGGTAATATTCTCTAAAAATTTGGTCAAACTTAAATTAGCTTGACTTTAAGTATAGGATGGAAATATTCACAAATGTACTTATTACTTTCTGCAACCTTATTTACTGATATGTATAGGATGGAACACACAACGTTTTCCCTAGCAGTGGCCCATCTGCACACATGTTGGGCTAACTGGATTATGGATAAACAGTCAAAATTTAGGTGTTTGAATATTGCGCTAGCAGTGGCCCATTTGTAAAGTAGGCCTATTTTTGTACCGTCAGCCCAGGTGTACTGCTTTGTTTCCCAGCTCCATTTCATCTCTTTCCCCTTTTATCCTTCCCTAAAATAACAAGCGAGTTCTCCGACTAATCTTTTCCCTGAGAAGTAGAAGTAGCACCAGCTTGATACTTCTTCCGATTTTGCAACGCACCAGATTTAAAGGAATTACATCTGTCACACACACACACACAAAGAGTAGCACTATATTGACTATAACACTGGTGGATTTTGTACCTATATTGACCATTCGAAATATTTATTTATAGAAGAATTTATTGGATATATTAGTATTTTTAGTTGTAATGAAATCAAGAAATAAATCATGAATATGATGAACAGATTACAGAATATACTTAGGCATGTCAATGCAAGATCTAGACAAATCTACTATATACCAGATAAGATGACATCATCTACCATACTATGTACAACTATTAGACTAGTGTAGATCAAGACAACTAGTATGAAACACATGGTTTGAGAAGATAAATTGTACGATGAAGGCCGACTTCTGGATGACAATTGGGTACAAAAGCCACCGTGATGATCAGTACCTTGGCATTGTTCACAACGGTGAACGCCCGCTCGACGGAGAGTGCTAGACGAGTCGTGATGAATAAGTCAATGAAGAACTTGACAGAGTGGAGGAAGTGATCGAGCAGTCATGTAAAGTGTTTCCCAAAAACCTTATTCACCATCATCGTTATAGGATCGTAGAGGACAACGGTTTTGGAGACATGCTCTCCTATTCATCGGTGCACAGCAAGCAGAAGGTAAAACCCTAGTCTTTGGTTGTGTGGTACTCTTTTCACGATGACGACCCACACACATATATAAGGGGGAACCTCTAGAGTTGAGGTATCACACACAACCAACTCGGTTTACATACCTCGATATATGTTAGACTTAGTCACAAAACAAAAAGAAAATGGAAAGTGCAAAAAAAAATACAAAAGGAAGTTGCGCCCCCATAAGGCTCGAAATCAAATTTCAAATGGACTATTCACGCAGGTGATGCGTGATCAGTGGTGCCCATCACACCCCACCCACCTGGCGAGGCAAACGAACATGCATTTGTGTTCTTACCTTTCTCTCATCCATACACTTACAAGTGAGTATAGAGCATCTAACCTTATAAATTGTCCTTCCTCCACCTCAACTAATAATGTGGCACTAAATGTTGCACTCTCACCATACATGAATAGACCTTTAAAATTTTATAGAATTATTAAGAATATTTACATGGTCCTAACACAATAATTCCAACATAATTTTAGATGGAATTGGCACATCAGTAGCATAGTAGGATAGGGAAAGAAGAGCTGCATGGAATTTCATTAAATAAAACAAACCTATGAATTGGTGTCAATGTACCAGAATATGCATATATCACTCACAATTTTAGTTTTGACAAATATAGCATATGAAAAAATGCATGGAATTTGATGAAAAAGATATTGATTTCAATGGACATATGGGAGCATTGGAAAAAAATTAAGACAAAGGACGTACTGTTCAGCATTTCTGACTCATCCATCACTAAAGTTTGGCCCATTGAATCATTCAATCCAATGGCACATAAACACATAATCCTAGCCATCGCTATGTTATTCGATCTAGATATTCCTTCATCATCACACCCTCCACCGGCACCCTTGCGAACCCCAAAACCATTATACAGCATTGAGAGATCTCATTCTCGGAGTTCTTCACTGCACAAGCACTCCCACTACATGTCCTCTTTGCTCGCCTTTGGTGTCTGCTCACCGTTGTGGAGGCCATGTTAATGCTCATTGGCCGGCAACTTGTCAGACGTACCCTAAAATCCTAATTATTCCTAACCTTCTCGAAGCAAATAGCCAATAACGACAAAGAAGAATGTATCTAAGAGCATATCTATTAAACTAGCTAACATACTAGCAAAATTTTGTGATTTTGGCTGCTATATAAAATGGTATACCTCTTAAAAATGTGAATCTTTCTAATAGACTAGCTAAAATCTTAACTAACCAAATTTAAAAACAGCCACATCATCATTATTTTCCTAGGATTTGTTTTGATCGTGGTCAAAATTAAAAAACCGCCACCGACTCCAAGACCTGACGAGCCAGCGGCTGCCTTTTCATGTAGATCCATCTCCTCCGCGTTGGTTCTCACGATCACGTCGTTCATTCACGCGGCCAACTTGC
Source organism: Sporobolus alterniflorus (assembly GCA_008808055.3). NCBI lineage: Eukaryota > Viridiplantae > Streptophyta > Magnoliopsida > Poales > Poaceae > Sporobolus > Sporobolus alterniflorus. Next base: position 11,755 of record VSTD030000435.1, on the reverse strand, counting down.
CCTAGAAAAGGTCGCGCAGGATCGCGGCCAGGGCTCGCCGGTGCTGGAGTTTCTTGCTTTCACTTGCTTCTCCACTTCATATGTTTACAGGAGAAAGACATGAACAGAGAAGCATGCATGCAGATGTACATCTACCTCAGAGTTTAGATCGTGGCGTATGTACTCAAAGATACAGGCGCGACGGGGCCTGTGCAAGATGAGGCGAGCCGAGGTGACCGACAATGCGTGGCGGTCGACCACAACCAACTCCCTGGGCTGCACCTCACGCTCGTATGTCGCGTCGATGAGGTCTAGCGCGCGCGTCTCCGGGACGACGTCGTTCCGACGGCGGCCAAGCACACCATCGGGTGGAGTTCGTGCGGGTCGCAGGCGTCACATTTGGGTGAATGAGGGCACGCGGGATTAGTAGCCAGGGCGAGCGCGTGCAGGAAGGAGGCCTCCGCGAAGCCAGGCGCGGGAACTGGAACCGGCGGCAGGAGCAGAGATGGCGAGCGTCGGCCGCTCGCCAAGCTTAGCTAGCGAGAAGTGCGGGATAGAGTAGAAGCTATTTTGGAGATCGATTTACCGAGTCTGTTGGAAAGCTGCTTTCAGCGAAAATCGCTCAATTTAGAGAAAAAACAAGGTTTTGGCTATGCTGGTGGAGATGCTCTAAATCTTGAATCATATCTTGTATTTGCGCTGCTAACAACAATAATTATTTGCTAATGCATGTTCATCGTGGAGTTATGATATTCATGCTCAAGTGTTGTCTGTTTAGTGCATTGTTAATTTCGCCCATTGCGATTTATTGATTTATGATGAGCTATATGCAGTTGGTGCTTGCAAAACTTTAGCTACACATGGTGAAGTATTTTTCACGGTGGCCTTATTACAGCTTAGGTATCCTTGTTGGTGCATAATAATATTGTGAATTCACATGTATTCGGTTCTTCATTGAGCAATTGCGTACTCTCCCTGCAAATCAGCAGTGAGCAGATTGAAGAAAAGGAGCAATTCCGTCAAAAAAGAAGAAAAAAGCAAGAAACGGATCAACCGAACTAACACGAAGCACACCACAAGATTTCGCGACAGTTAAAGCATGGCTAAAATTAGCAAGCCGGTGGTGTGGGCAACCAGCTAACAAGCTCCCAAAGCGATCGCGCGCGCGCGACGAGCTCACGACGGTCCATCCTCCCCTTCGTTCCCGGCCTTGAAGACCGATCCAAGCCAAGTCGGTTGCCGGCGATGTGGTCGCCGTGGGTCCGCCGGAGCAAGGCCTCCGCATGGCTAACGCAGTCGCCATCATTCTCCTTGTCCACACCCTCGCCGACCGGCAGCAACAAGGACCACCCGGGCATCGGCGCCGTCCTCGTCGAAGACCCGGATCCCGGCCCCGGCGCCAGCGACGGAGGTTACGGCGGCAGCAAGAGCGTGTTCCACCGATCGCGCTCGGCGAACAGGCTGCGAACGTGCAAGTCCTTCGCGGCGGCGGAGGCGGCGGCTGCGGCGTCGGTGGCGGGCGAGTGCCGCGTGGTGCTCTACTTCACATCCCTCCGCGCCGTGCGCGGCACGTTCGAGGACTGCCGCGACGTGAGCGCGATCCTGCGCGGCCTGCGCGTCGCCGTCGACGAGCGCGACGTGTCAATGGACGCCGCCTACCTCGCCGAGCTCCGCGCGCTGATGCGGCAGGTCTGCCCGGCCCTGCCGAAGCTCTTCGTCGGCGGCCGACTCCTCGGGGAGGCCGACGAGGTGCGGCTCATGCACGAGAGCGGGGAGCTCCGCCGCGTCCTCGCCGGCGCGGCGCAGGCGCCGCCCGCGCCGTGCGCGTCCTGCGGCGGCTCGCGGTTCACGCCCTGCGGCGCGTGCGGGGGAAGCCACCGACGGTTCAGCAACAAGACGGGGGAGTTCCGCGTCTGCACGGCGTGCAACGAGAACGGGCTCGTCCGGTGCGCCGCTTGCTGCTGCGGAAGTTGACGTAAGCTCAAGGAGGCCATCGAAAACAAGAATTAGAGATCGACTGCTGATGATGGATTCTCTGTGTACCATGTTGGATTGTGCTGAATTGCATTCAAACCTGAAGATTGATTCATCAAAAAAGAAGAGGAAGTTTTAGTTTCACTCTGTTTTGATCTGATTAATTTGTTGTTCGGTTATTCCTAAACCGAGTTAGATTTTACAGGATTGGGGTGGAATAATTTCATCACAAACTTGTGGAGGATTAAATCCAGACCAATCCAACTCTTATACAGGTCCGATCTCATATGCCAGCCACTGTGCAACAAATTCAGAGGATCCCGATGGCCTAACCCTGTGTATTCCTACTTAGCTAATGTTCTTGAATAGAGAAGTTAAAAGAGGGATAATTGTGGAATAGTTTTCGCCTGTCTCCGCAAGCAATGAACAATGCGACGATTCACTATATTATATCTACACAGCCCTTGCAAGAAACACGCATGCAAAGAAGTTTGTTTATGGTTGTGAACATGCATACCGCCGTTGTCTATTCAGTTACAAGTTTATAGTTTATATGTAGGTAATGTATCACGTGCAAACACAATTTTTGTGCAACTGCTGTGCAAACAAATTAACAAAGTTCATAAAAAATATGACAAAATTCGCAGATGCTCTTTTAACCCTACTATATATATAATTTTAAGATCAAATTCATTATAGATTAGATATAAAAAAAGAAATTTCTGATAAATTTGTGAGATTAGATCCGTCAGAATATTTGTCTTTTTTTACTGCTCTTTCATTCCTATGAATTTGATCTTGAAATTATATATATATATATATATATATGGAGTAGGATAAAAAGAACATCTGTGATTTTTTTAGATTTTTTATAAACTGTATTATTTCATTTGCACAGAGGTTACATGAAAATTTTATTTGCACATGATACGTTCCCTTCTATATATGATTGAGAATTTAAAATGGAATACACTTTCAAATGATGTTATTCTCTCTTAAAAAAGAAAAGGGAAATCAATAATTAGTAAACTGATATCCATGTTTTTTGTTTTTTGGATATTGTGCTATCCATGTTAGTGTATACACAAATGTTTTGAGGAGATTTTGGTTTCATAACGATTACCGATGTATTGCGAGGGAATCCAATATTCAAGCTATATTTTAGAAGGAAAGAAGTTTTGTTATAAAGTGAAAGAACAGTGTCGTGTACTGTTGCTCAACAGGTCATGGGCCAGTGGCGTGGCCCACGGATGTATGGAGCCCATTAGCATTTCAAGTACTTAAGCAAGGAAAGGATACTGAGGAAAGTAGGCAGTTAGATAACAGACTCTGTTACTTCTTCTTCTAACCCTCTGCTCTCGTGTTCTTCCTCCTTTCCCCTTTCTAATTCTCGCCACTTGCATCCAAAATTATGTGAGTGAAATCCAGTTACCAGACTCAAATTGTTGTGCTTGTTCATGGTGATTATCGGTCATATGTATTGCTACTATACTGGTATCAAATTTAGGCACATCTTTCCCTCACAATTCTCTCGGCTTCGATCGGTAAAATTCTGCGAGGAAGGTGGGGATTGCTCTACAATTACCATAAATCCGTTACCCGAGTTCAATCAGCTTGGAGGAAGGAGCGACGGGGACCTACAAGCCTAGACCACAGGCGTGGTTTCAGGTTTCTCGCATGGAGTAGTCGGATAAATCGTTGCTTGAGTCCATCACCAAGTTGATGGAGCAGCTCCATTCCATGGAGCAAAAGGTGTATAAGTTCTAAGGTGAGCTGGGCGCGGTGCAGACCAAGGTGAATCTCGCCATGTTGTCCATCTCCCTCGTTCAGCAGGAGCATGTTCAAGTGGTCAAGTTCATCAAGTTGGGAGCGGGGGCCATAGCGGCCGCCACCAGCGCAGGAGTCATGGGGCCTCCTCCATCAGGGCATGTGTCTAGTTCCTCGGCCGGCATGCCTCCTCCACCCCCACCCCCACCGCCTTCTTCAAATCTCTTGCGGCAGCAGGTCAACACAACTCAATGCAGCACCCTACATTCAGATGCAGTTCATATGGGATCTGATCGTGTGGATAGTCATAAGCAATGGATGCCTAAAATGGATTTCCCACCCTTTGATGGAGTAGATGCCAGGATTTGGATTGATAAATGCAATGCTTATTTTTCCTTGTATCAAATTCCTGCATCATTTCATGTATCGGCTACATCCCTACGCATGTCTGGTCCTGCTGCCCATTGGTACCAAACATATAAGCATTTAGAGGATTTTCAGTCTTGGGAAGAGTGTGCTAGAGCTGTGGTGTCCGAGTTTGAAGCCAACACTCATAGGACCAAGGCCATGGAATTGATAAATTTGAAGCAGATTGGATCTGTGGATGAGTACAGGAAGAGGTTTGAGTAGTTAGTCTACAACATTCGCTTGTATGACCCTTCTCTCAATGAGATGATGCTTATTTCCTAGTTTCTCTTGGGACTGAAGGATGAGATTGGGCACAATGTTGAGTTGATGTTGCCTGAGTCTATTGTTAAAGCTGCCATTCTAGCTTCCATGCAAGCGCACTTATTTAGTTCCACAAAGAGACCAGCCAAGTACCCCAATGCTAAAGCTCCTACTCTATCTTCCAAGTCTGATTATAAGACCACAACTGCCACCACTGAAGTGTGGCAAGCCAGACAGTTAAAAGAATATAGAAGTGAAAATGGGTTGTGTTATTGATGTGGAGAGAAGTATAACCCTAGGCATAAGTGTTCCATCACAACAGGAGTACCACCTGCTCAACTAACTACAATCACTACTGAGTCATCACATGGAGGGGGTTTGCTGTCTGATGAGGTACTAAACATGCTGGAAGCTGCTGACCTGAAGGTGGAGGAATCTAAATCTTATTTGTCCTTACATGCATTAGCTGGTACCCAGAGCAATAGAGCAATTCATCTCATGGCACTGATCAATAATCAAGTGTTGTCCATCCTTGTGGATTTAGGAAGTTCTCATACTTTCCTGAATGAATCCATGGTACATAAGCTACAGTTATTACCTCAGTCAGTCAAGCCTATGACAGTCAGAGTAGCAAATGGTTAATGGATTCAGACAAACAAAGCAGTTCAAGGCTTGAGGTGGTGGATACAAGGATATACATTCAACACTAATGCTAGAGTGTTAGAGTTGGGAGCATGTGATCTTATACTTGGGATGTACTGGCTTTAAGATCACAACCCAATGCAGTGTGATTGGTTACAATAGAAAATCAGTTTTGTGCATGAAGGACAGATGATAACCTTGCAACGAGTGGTGCCTCAATCAGTTGAGCAAATCAGGGAGATCTCTACTAAATAGTTACTGAAGTTGCAAAAAAGCAATGATCTATGGGCCCTGGTCATTCTTTCTGAGCCTACTGATAACTCTGTGCATCAGGAGAGAAACTCATCCATAGAGCTGCCCACACAGATCAAGGAGACTATACATGAATTTCAGGAATTGTTCAAGACCCCTGAAGAACTACCTCCCAACAGAACCTATGATCACTCCATGTCTCTGTTACCTGATGTGGTTCCTATCAATTGTAGGCCATATAGATACTCTCCTTAGCAGAAGGATGAAATTGAAAGACAGGTGGCTAAGATGCTTCAGGCTGGATTGATTGCACCTAGTATTAGCCCATTTGCCTCACCTATTCTGCTTGTGAAGAAAAAGATGGTAGTTAGTGATTCTGTGTGGATTATAGGAAATTAAATGCAATGACTATCAAGAACAAATTTCCTATGCCTATGATTGATGATTTCTTGGATGATATAGTAGGGGCCACATACTTTTCCAAGTTGGATTTGAGCTCTAGATTTCATCAGATTAGAATGGTGCAGGAAGATGAACATAAGACTACTTTCAAGACTCATAGTGGCCATTATCAATTCGGAGTTATGCCATTTGGGCTTACAAATGCCCTAGCCACCTTCCAATGCTTGATGAACTCAATTTTTGCTCCCTATATCAAAAAATTTGTATTGGTCTTTATGGATCACATACTCATTTATAGTAAGTCATTGTAGGAGCATGTGAAGCACCATAGAGTGGTGTTCCAAGTATTACTCAGTCACAAGTTGTTTCTGATATTCAGCAAATGTGCTTTTGCTCAGCAGCAGGTGTAGTATTTGGGGCATATCATCTCTAATAAAGGGGTGGTTACTGATCCTAGCAAGACTGAGGTGATGGTACAATGGCCCAGACCACAATCTCTTACTAAAGTTAGGGGATTTTTGGGCCTCACAGGATACTACAGAAAATTTATTAAGCACTATGGGATTATAGCCAAACCATTAACTGATTTGCTCAAATGTAAGACTTTCTCTTGGTCTCAAGAAGCAGAAACAACCTTCTAGTCCCTAAAGACAGCAATGTGTTTAGTCCCTGTTCTCTGTTTACCCAACTTTGCTGAACAGTTTGAGATAGAGACTGATGCCTGTGAGACTAGATTGGGTGTTGTCCTCCAACAAAAAGGGCATCTAGTGGCATTCTTTAGTAAGGCTCTGAGCAAAGCAAATAAAAAATTATCAACATATGAAAAAGAATTCCTAGCTGTGTTAATGGCTATAGATAAATGGAGACCTTACCTGATGAAATTGCCATTTGTAATCAGAACAGATCACAAGAGTCTTTGTTACTTGCAAGACTAAACCTTGTCCACTGACATGTAGAAGAAGACTATGTCCAAGCTGGGTGGACTCCAATTTTCATTGCAATACAAGAAGGGCCCTGATAACATAGTGGCTGATGGACTATCAAGGGTGGGTCAGTATTTTCAAATTTCTGTAGTTTCTTCAGTACTGCCTATATGGATTCAAGAGGTGATCAACTCCTATTCGATTGATCCTGATGCCCAACAGTTAATTTAGGAGTTGGTTGTGGTCAGTCCTAATGGCAAAGGGTACTCCCTACATGATGACACTATCAAGTTTAAAGGCAAATTGTGGGTTGGTAACAACTCGGCTCTGCAAACTAAACTCATCCAAGCATTTCATTCATCTCTTGTGGGGGGGGGGCACTCTAGCATTCAAGCCATAGGACAGAAGTTGCAGAAACATTTTTATTGGAAAGGTATCAAAGCTTCAGTGGAGTCCTTTGTTCAGCAATGTCAAATATGCCAACAGGCCAAGCATGAGCACTATAAGTCACCTAGATTACTCAACCCTCTACCTGTACCTGACAGCTCTTGGCAAGATATTTCCATGGATTTTATAGAGGGTTTGCCAGTGTCCAATGATTAATCAGTGATCTTAGTTTTGGTGGATAGATTTACTAAGTATGCTCATTTCTGCCCATTGAAGCATCCATTCACTGCAAATTCAGTGGCTGCTATATTTTTGGATAATGTGGTTAAGCTTCATGGCATTCCTAAGTCTATAGTGTCAGATAAGGGATAAAGTGTTCATCCAGTGCTTTTTGGAAGGCCTTATTCAGTGCTCTCCAAGTGAAATTGCAAATAAGCTCGACTTAACACCCTCAGACAGATGGGCAAATCGAGAGGGTCAACCAATGTCTTGAGATGTATCTCAGATGTGCTGTAAATTTAACACCAAAACAGTGGGCAAAATGGTTACCAATGGCAGAGTTTTGGTACAACTCTTCTTATCATAGATCTCTGAAATGTTCTCCTTTCAAGGCTTTATATGGAGTGGAACCATCTATGGCACCAATGTTTGGTCCTATATCTGATGATCAGGGGCCAGTTGCAGCAACATTGTAGGACAGGGAACAGTTCCAGGAGTTGTTGAAGTCAAATTTGGCCAGAGCACAAAACACTATGAAGATGGATGCTGATTCTAAACGCGGTCCACGTCAGTTTCAGTTGGGTGAACAGGTTTTGCTGAAGCTGCAACCCTATGTGCAATCCTGTGTGGTTCACAGACCCTGTCCCAAGTTGTCTTTGAAGTATTTTGGCCCTTACACTATTGTGGAGAAGATTGGTACATCTGCATACAAGTTGCAACTCCCTGCTGGTTCCCAGGTGCACCCGGTCTTCCATGTGTCCCAACTCAAGCAATTTACTCCAAATTATGCTCCCGTGTCTTCATAGCTGCCATCTATTCCATTGTTGGACTTGCATGATTTGGTGCCTGAAACAATACTAGACCGAAGGTTGTCAAAGAAAGGTAATCAAGCCATCACTCAAGTGCTGATCAAGTGGAGTTCGTTGCCGATGCTTTTGCTACTTGGGAAAACTATCATGTGGTGAGACACAGATACCCAGACGCACCAGCCTGGTGACAGTCTGATTTTTAAGAGGGGGTAATGTCGTGTATTACTGCTCATCAGGTCATGGGCCGGTGGCATGGCCCACAGATGTATGGAGCCCATTAGCATTTCAAGTACTTAAGCAAGGAAAGGCTACCAAGGAAAGTAGGCAGTTAGATAAGAGACTCTATTATGTCCTCTACCCCTCTGCTATGGTGTTCTTCCTCCTTTCCCCTTTCCAATTCTCGCCACATGTATCAAGAATTATGTGAGTGAAATCCAGTTACCAGACTTGAATTGTTGTGCTTGTTCATGGTGATTATCGGGCATACGTATTGGTACTACAAACAACTGAACCAAAGGGCTCAAACAATGGGAGTAAAACCTGACAATGCAGGCTGGGTTTAGTGGGCCAGCACAAAGCATGAATATTTTGGCCCAGCACGAAGCCTCCTATGCCATGCTAGCCCTAAGCCCGCTCCGGGCCGTGCCTGGGCTTCACCCCAAGCTGAAATAAGTAATCTAGGTCCAGTTAGAAGTTATTTTAGAAATCCATAACAGGTGTGGAGTTTTTGTTGGCTTTTGTACTATATTGGGCGTGAATTATGGATGATTACACTTAAACAGATGCCATCGTATGGTACTTTATATACATGCAAGTATGCTTATAAGGGATTAAATAACCAAACCAGACTAAAAACTGGGACCGGTTTTACCGAAAATCTTAAAAAACAGAAAAATTGGTTAGTTTTCGATTTAAAACATAAAATCCAAAATTTATGGATGAAACCCAGTTAGTCGGTTTGACCGGTTAGCTCAATTCTGGTTTATCACACGGTTTTTCTATTTTACATTTTCAAATTTTCTCAAAAAATGATTTTTTTAATCCAACCAACCAATTTTTGACAAACCCGAAAAATTGGTCCTTTCCAGTTTTCATGAAAACCGGTTTTCGATGGTTTTTTAATCCATGATGCTTGCAACGTTATCCACTTATTATCCCCGAATGGTTTGGTGCACCCAACCGTAAAGCAGACACCTTTGAGCCGGTGAAAATTTACTAGTGCATCAGCTTTGATTGCTATTCTCTTTTCGATCTGACTAATACATCAGCTTGAATGCTATTCTCTTTTCGATGTCCTCTGACAGACAAGTGTTGCCAGACAAGGTAATGGTTTCACGTCAGTACAGAAAATACAATCAGTGGGAGGCCACAGGATTAATTAGCCTTCTAATTTACACAACGAAATGGAAATAATCGACCGGTTCTGGTATGAGAACCGGGAACAAGTGTTGTTTCTAAACAACAAATTCCGTCAATTATCAAAACATTGTCTTGCTTCACTTCTCTCCCACTCGATACTAAAGTCATGTTTTTTTCGACTTTCTGAAAAGTCAAATGCTAAAACAAACGGGTTTTCAAAAAGTTGACTTTTTGTACTAGCTTTTAAGAAAATGAACTAAAAGCTAAAAAATCTCATTTAGAGCTACTTTTTCTAGCTTTTGGTGTATATAAACTAAAAATATGTTAAAAATAAAGCCACAAGCCAACTTTTCAACTAACCAACAGTAAGCTTTTCCAAAAGCTACAACCCAAACAATCATACCCTAAGTCTAAATTTGAACTTTATTTTGAAGCATGAAAAACATAATGTAGAAACTATGCCCTCATTTTCTCTAGAAAACATTTTGTTTAAATATGTTAATCATATGAAACTGATGGATTTCGTTCATCCTTCTTTAGTGAAGAATGCAATGATGATTCTTGCAGAATATATTTCTTGAGGTGTGATAGCATATCCTTTTCTAAGAGACAGACAGATTTTTTTCATCCTTCCAAATAATGCATGTCGCCGCTACAAATAGTTAGGGTATGTAGATGATCATTGTTGCTTCATGTGCTTGTTGTCTTATCTTCTTATATAGTCCATATGTCTCTGTACGAAGATCCCAAGTGAAGTTGCAGCTTACCAAGCCATCAATATATATGTACGTATGACTTAAAAAGCATGCAGGGGTCCTGCTAATTAAGATTGAGGTTGAGATAGATTGGTTGCTGAGTAATGGCCTTATTGCATATTAGTTTTCATCAGCTGGATCCTCTAACTTTCTCTTCTAATAAATTTCCATGGTCTTATATGTTAAGACCGGATTTGCAGTTCCCATCCTAGTTGATTCAGTTAAGTTGTTCAATGTTTTTCTTAGTTATTGCAACAAAGGCATATGGAATAGCATCTATGATGATCAGCTAGACCACGGAATCATATAGAATTTGCATATTTTCTTTCAGACCAATGGCCTTAAGCCACCACCATGCATAATGTACCGACCCAATCTAAAACCGACAAAGATGAGAACAGAACACAACGATTTAGGTAGGATGGCCTTGTCCATGTCCTCCATCCATCCATATCAGTGGTGTGTGTCCTTTTTTGCAAGGTGTTCGTGCACTGAAGAATCTGTTATGACTGACAGATCTATTGCACTGTCACCATCAAGGATGAAAGACAGAATACAGTTGTGCACTCAGAGTTTCAGACAATACAAAACAGACGAGGCCGCCTTCCGTGTGTTGACGACCAAATTTGGCGAAAAATTAGATAGTCCGGTTTTGTATTTCGGAACATCCGGTTTCAGCGATTTCAGAACAGGAATAGGACATGAGCTAAACTTGAAGATTTTAAAATTCAAGGGTGTTTTGAGGCATGAAAAATGACTAAGAAGTATCATGGAGCCAAGATAGAAGAAATACAAGCCAAAATCATAGGCAGCAAAAACCGGACTGTTTGGTTTTAGATACCAGAGTATCCGATTTGCCAGAACACATAGAGTCCGATTAGAGTTTGAGATTTTAGTTTGTTTAGAAAAGATTTTCTCGTATCTGACTCAAAGACCTATGTTATGTTGCCTATATAAACATAGGTCACAGCCGATTGATTGATGTATCCAACAATCAAAATAAATACAATTTACTTTTTCTCATAGTTTTGCCCTAGTTTTTCTTTTTTCGTTTTCTTTGATTAGATCTCTTAGCCACCGTCCCAACCTCCAAGGTTGTCATGGTTCTTTCCTCGCCACCGTCTAGACATCGTTTGGCCAGAGGAGGAGCACCTCATCGAAGATGGGCGGCACACCTGACTGTCGTCAGTCCCAATAAAATCGGACCATCCAGTTCCTGAAATCAGACTGTCCAGTTTCCGCAGCTTTGAGCAGGAGCTTCCGGTTCCTGTTCAATTCATTTGGCAACACATTTTGGTGAATCCACTAGGGAATCAACTACTTCACACACGTCAAGCATGAAGAAGGGAAATTCCGGCACCAACGGATCTGACCTCAACAAGAACAATATCATCAAGCCCACCTTCGACACCTTGATGGAGGAAGGTCGCTAGGCACTCGAGAGCTACCGCGCTGATCTGGACGAGCTCTTCTACACACATTATGAGGTGATGCGGCAGGGGGTCGTCCTCAAGGACACAACGCTGATCATCATCCGCAAGGCTGAGATAACACCGGAGGTACGACCTAACCCATCGCTTTCTCTCGACGTTGTGCAATCCATGATTAATTCTACGTT
>VSTD030000434.1:0-16140 GCA_008808055.3 Sporobolus alterniflorus | reverse complement strand
GATCTAGACATTGATGCAACGTTGATGGTACACACCCGTTAGCATGAATCCAATCATGTCCAAGCAACAAGTTGTAACACTGTTTTACTCCTAACACGATGAATGCCGTTGCCATGGTCTTGCTCCCTATCGTGAGTTTGACTGACATTACTCCCTTTGCCTCCATGACATCTCCTGTGAATGCACTCAGACTGGTGTTAGTCTTCATCAACTCACTTTCCTTGAAACCCAGCTTACAGAGGTAGTGATCAACATCACGTTCACCCCGGTGCCTCCATCCACCATGATCCATTGCAACAACTTCCCTTCCACGTACCCCTTGACAAATAGAGGCTTCATATGCTGGTTGAGCTTCTCAGGCTTCTCAAAGGACGCCAATTTCGCACCCAATGCCATCTCAGCCACCTCGTAGTCGGGTGCTCGAAACTCTTCTGGTGATTCAAACACCATATTCACACTCACGCTCCCTCTGTCTCTGCCACCCCCTGGTCAGAACCGTCCCTGCTACTACCACCACCTTTCTGATCGAGGTTGTCCTGATCATTGCCACTGGCCCCCTGGTCCAACTCCTCTCCATTATCACTGCTCTCTTCTCGTGCTAGCCACTTCTCCTTCCATGTCTTCTATGACACGGTTACTGGGCGAGCCCCGTTAAACCAATCATCTCGTGCCTTCTCCTCTCACTCCTCCTCAATTTCCTGTTTGTGCATCTTCTGTAGGCGCCTTCACTGTGTTTTGGTTAACCCAGCCGGGCACCAGCGAGGTTCGGGCTTCCTCCTGACTGTTATCTGCTCTGAACGTGTGCTCGGGTTTTGGCTCGATCCACCACCTTCCAGTGGTGCAGCCTCCATGACTCACTTGCCCACCTCCTTGTCCTTATCCTCGGGTCTATTTTCGGTTGCCAGTGTGCTTATGATGCTGCGGTCACCCAACTTTCGCCAAACCCGTTTAGCACAGAACTGTCGCCCCTCCTTAGTATTTGTGTCGGTGGCAATGCTGAATACCCAGGACCTACCACCTCTCGCCCAGTCGTGGTCATGAGTCTCCTTCTTTTCCCACTAGCCGGTGATCTTCGGGTAGCGCCTGAGAATTCCTGGCTCTGCCAGGTGTGTTTACCGCTTGCATGCCAACCCTCCCGGTGACGTAGTTGTCATTCGACACTTGACACAGTACCGACCCGGTAAGAATTATGGCATCGCTAACCCAGGCTTCCAATCGCTCTGATATGTGTGTCCTGGCCCGCATGCCACAGTCAACTGCTATTAGACACCCCGCTGCGGGTGATATGATGCGCTGCCCCGGTTTCTGGCCCGAGTGCTCGTGTGGGTGAGCCTACACCCCGCGATGCTGTGTGTTCCCCTTGTACCGGACCACACCCTGGTAGTCGAGCCGGACTACCCCAGGCCAGTTGTGATCTAGTGACCATCTTCTCTTGCTTCCTCCCAATCTGTTGCATTCGCCACGCTCCCTGTTCCACACGTATTTCTCTTCCAGGAAACTTGATGCCGGCCTCCACTTTGGCCAACTCTTCTTTCGTTCGCCTTCCACACGCTCACTTCTGGCTGGCGAGGCTTAATCATTCTGGACCTTGGCTCATCAGACACAATGACATTCTTCCCCTTGGTAGTATCGGCTTGACTTGTGTGCACTAATATCTTCTTCTCTTCAAAGTTGATTAGATCTACCGGGAAGGGATTAGCATCAAGTTTCATCTGCTGGTTGTCACCCAACGTTTAATGGCTGTTGTTCAAGGCCGATTGGATATACCGATGAACATAATTATAGTCATCTACAAATTGTAGGTTGCTCCATCTTACATATATACTCCATCCGTATTTAAATTGTTATCACCATTGATTTTTTGGTACATTTAATCATTCATCTTATTCAAACTATTAATTTAAATATATAAAATTATAAGTTATATTTCAAATTTCTTTAAGGATAAATCAAATCATAAAAAATATGATCTTTTAAAAAATTGAATAAGAAAAATTGTCAAACGTAATACCAAAAGTCAATGATGATAATAATTTAAATATGGAGTATTTAGAATTTTCTTTTTCAGCAACGTGCCCTGTTATAGAGAATGAAATTCGTGCAGCCCGATGCAAGCTATCTACAAGCACAATAAAATTGGATTGTGTTAATCTTCAATGGTTGTAGTATCATGCTTTACAGATCAATGAAATCATGTACTACTACAGAACAATTAGTAGATAACAGAGAAATTTATTCAGAAGGCTTTATATATCCCTGTCATCATAAAGCATTTGTGTTTTTCTTAGACTGAACCACAAATGCACAAGTGGAGCATACGTTGTATATATTTCTTTTTGGGTAATTTATCTTTTTATCTTCAAACGAAACCGGGGTCTTTGGGTAATTCAACTGATGGATGAAAGGGTACGGTTTGTACTTTCTATACTTTTGCCATTGTACGTAGAAGCCACTTTTTGGACTAATAGTAGCATGAACGCACATGTTCATATTTGCCGCATTTGAACTATGATCTTACCATAAATTTTTTGTGCTATGTCACAAATCCACCTAAGAATATATGGTGTGGATAAATCTTCGTACGTGCCAAGCTGCTTGTAGACTGTAAGTAGCGAGATGATGGTTCGAATTGCCTATGATGATGGTGCGATCTCTGCATGATTGGGCTGGAGCTTGTATCACACAGGTAGTGGCCCATTTTTCCTATTTATTTTATTGAAATATTATAAATAGATTTTTACAAGTGCCCACTTAAGAGCATCTTCAAGAGAGTTTAAGAGCATATCATAAACTCTCCCTAAATAAAATTAATTGGGTACAATGTACATCAGTACAAAACTGAGAAATATGAAGATGTCGTCCAGGGCAAGCCCTCCTCCCTCACTCCGCATCGCTGCCACTGGCCCTGGCTGCACCCTTCCAGCTTCACCACCCACTCACCAGCCTTCCCCCTCCACCCCCTTAACCCTAATGCGGTCCTATCCGCGCCTTCCTCGGCGCTCCGCTGTGCGGAAGGGGAGGACCTCCCTGATTGGCTTCGAAGTGCTTTCCTTCGAACCTCGTGGGGGCAGGAGTGCCGCCAGTGAGTTCCTACACCGACACAGTGAAGTGTAAAGGCAAGGCACCCATGGTTGCCTCTGGCTCGGGCTCCTCACCTAGTCACTCCCCGGTCACGAGTGGCAACTCCGTGCGGCCTGGCTCCGCCCTGCCCGCCATCACCCCAGCAGGCGGCCTGGGGTGGCTTCATGGTGGACACTCGTTGCGCCCCACATCCTCCATGCCGTAACCTGCCAGTGCAAGGTGATGCTCCGAATGACGGGTGGCTGGTCGTACAATGCCAGACCATGTTGTGGCAGCCTGCACCTTCCCCACACATTGCCTTCGCTGTCACAGGGAAGGGCACCAAGCATGCAGGTGCAAGAGGCCGAGATCACCGGACTATGACGCGTCTTGCACGGCCCACCGCCGAGGGATGCTTCCTTCATTTTGGTGGTTCAGCATTGGCACCGCCAGCTGCGCGCCCTTTTCTAGTCGCTCTATTACAAGGTGCTGCTGGCACTTGAAAACATGGCCGCACATGCATGGTCGATCGAAGCGGTTCAAGCGATCATTGGGTCCTCCGGCCTCGTGTTCGAGCCCGCCCTGGTGTTGGTATCGGGAGTGGATAGGTCACATTTCTATGTCGTGGCATGGGTGGTCCACCTTGTCCTCATCCCGGTGGAGGTCGGTGGTATCCTGCTAGAGCCGGAGGAGCCCTTCATGGAGGGAGAGCCTCCCCTGTTTTTGTAGGCCTCCGAGATCATTCACGCAAAGGACACGCTGTAGTATAGAGTGCTTGTCCACATCCTGGAGGTCCAAGACTTCACCCCGCCGACCGCTTTAGACAACGACAAACCTCTGAGCTCAGACTCCAGCGACTCCGGCAGAGATGGGATCCCAAGGTCCCTCCACTCCTCCATGCAACCTTGGTCACACATCTATCGTCTCTCACCGGACCGGTTGAAGATGGAGGTCGTCCCCTGCCATCGCTGCAACAACACGGTGGCATGGCTCTTTGGCCTTCATCGGCGTCTGAATCTTCTCTGAGCACAGCCCACTCCACTGATTCAAAGGTTGCTCAAGCGGTGTAGCTGACATAGGCCCCACGAGTGGAAAAGCCGCTGCCTCGAGAAGTGACAACTGCCGTGTCATGGGAGCAAAAAGGCATGGCAGCTTTCCTGGGAGCAGCCAATGAGGAATCGACAGCGTTCCTCCGGTCAAAAAGTGCAACGCCTTTCTACCACTCAGCAGCCATTGGCGGGTCAACATCGAGCTCTGGCATGATGGGCGGGCCTCATGCCCACGTTGCTAATGTCAGGATGTGGCACACGAGCTGCTGGAGCGTCCTCCTGGCAGCGCCATATGTGTTGGGTTTTCTGGCCCTGAGCCTGACATGGGGACACACCTTCCAACGTTCAGCCTAGGGGATTGGGACCCAATATTGGTCGAAGTTGAGCACTTGTCCTCTTGGGCCGGCTAGTCTTGCAGATCCTTGGGCTCTCCTGTGCTAGACGGCCCAGACATGGACTCCCCCATGCTCGAACCCGTATTCTTCAGTGATGCAACGGCCCATCAGGAAGCCCCAGCCCAGCAAGGTACATTACAACCCTCTCTTGCTCCGCTCCCCTCAGTTCAAGATCGCCGCTTTGTCAACACTTTGCTCGAAGCTGCACCACTAGAGATGGAGCATGGGATTATCCCCTCGAGCCCACCCTCTTACACCCAGGTGGTTGTGGCGCCCCTTGTGGCTTCGACGATACCCTCGCCGCCGTTGCGCCGTCGCCTCCGGAACCACCCACCTCCTGCGGTTGTCCCTTGCTGCAGCGCACGTCTGGCCAAGAAGGCGACCAATCGACCACCTGTGGTGGTGGCGGCACAGAATCTGCTTATGAAGAAACTGAGCCTCCTCTCCCATGGCAAGGTCGACATGGAGAGCTTCAACCGCAGTTGTTTGCATATGGCCTAACCAAGTACCAAGCAGAGCTCATCACCGGGCTCTTCATGCCATAGACACTAGTGCCAGATGAGGGGGTTGAGGCCGAGGCGTAGGCTGATTGCCCTGGTCCAATCAGGTCGCATTGTGCCTCCATGGATTGCATACATCACGGGGGCCCTTACAGTGAAGGTCATTCTTCCATTCCTGCAGCTTGCTCAGCTCCTAGAAGGGATTGCACTTCAACTAGACACGGCAGACTCGTTCATTTCAAAGTGTTCGCCTTCTGGCCAGTACTTGTCGGCATCAGCTTACAGCGCTCTCTTCCATGGGTAATCAACGTTGCTGGATGCCACGGAGCTCTAGAAGTCCAAAGCACCCAACAAATGTCATTTTTTCATTTGGTTAGCTCTACAGGCCCATTGCCGGACTGCGGTGAGGCGGCTGAAGCACGGTCTGTAGAGAGACGACACTTGTGCGCTATGCTATCGCGGCCTTGAAACCTACGACCATCTCCTTGCAGGTTGTAGCTTCAGTAGGACAATATGTTCAAGGCTCTTAGATGCTACGGACTCCAGCACCTCACCCCTGTGGCTGGCGACGAGTTTGGGTCATGGTGGATGCATACACGCGAGAGGGTGCCTAAGCACCGGCGTAAAGCATTCCACTCCTTGGTGATCCTGGTAGCTTGGCTCCTTTGGCTTTAGCGTAATGACAAGACCTTCAGCTTGAGGTCCCGCACTGCTGCAGCTATGGCGGTTCATGTTGGTGAGATGGTGGAGCTCTGGTGACGGGTTTCACTGATCAACAGGTCAGAATTAGTAGCCGAGTAGTAGCTTTTCCTTTTTTCTGGTCACCGGGGAGGCTCCCCATTTGTAATCCTAACTCTATTCTTTTCTTAATGCAATACGTTCAGGGCATGTTTCTGGAAAAAATTGGGTTTAGTAAAAAAACATATCCAACAGCTCTCCTAAACAATTCATAGATTTATTTCCCCTCTAAACTTGTCGGGATTTTATACCCCGGGTAACCCGAGTATCCGGTTATGACCTAAAAATCCGAATACGATCGGTTCCGTCTAGCGACAAACGGTTGGGGAACCAAGCACCTGTACCAGGTATGGTCCCACCACTCCTCGTTAAAGCGGAGGGACCACCAACCTAAAAAAACTAAACCCGAGAGTAATTCACACCAGTACTTTCCCCTTATCTCAGTAGCCTTGGGCAGGCAGGATTTCATCACTTGTCAGCCAGTTCACCTCGTCCCTCTTGCTTAGGACATGCCCGAGCTCCTAGCAGCTGCACCTGGGCGCTTCCAGTACCGGATGAGCACCACCAGAGCTAGGTCCTTGGGAAGTGGTGACATTTAATACCTGACATGACAAGACATAGCCACAAGTGCCCACGTGCACTTGACAATAGACACTTGGGTACTAGAATCCATTCATCGATACCTGACATAGCAACTCTACCACAGAACACATATAATCGCCATGATAACTCTGACATCGGATAGTTCACCCTCGTGAAGGTGGCTCCAACATAAGAGATCTTGTCCGTCAGGTACCCGGCAGTCAACACCACATCAGATAGCCCGTCCTGAGGGCTTCACACCCCCAGAAAGGCGGTCTTGAGCTGCACTGCCCCCTGTTGCGTGATGGGATGGGACAACATCTGTCAGGAGGCTCTGCACCCTCATTTGTCAGTCACAATCTGTAGGACAGTGCAGGTGGCAGACTAGTCCGTCCACATCGACCCCCACATGGGAAAGCTTAGCAACCAAGTGAAGTAAAGCGAGGCGGTGGCAGCCCCAAAAGTCATCTTGGGTACTAGCCACGTTGACACCTGGGAGCCAAGAAGACAGTCAGGCAGCTTTCTCCAAGGTCTACAACTAATATTTCCAGCCTAGAACCCACTTGCATTTAACTTAACCCAAGTTGTAAAGTAATTATACTATAGTTAGGGGACACCTGGGCAGTCTATAAAAGGACTCCTACCCTTCTGGTGGAAATCACGAGTTCTAGACCCCTTTCTTCACGCGGACCTCTCGAGCACTCTGCTCACTCCATTCTAACACTTGTTTTCTTCAATATCATCCCACTGGACGTAGGACTATTACCTTTAAGGAGGGGCATGAACTAGGATAGATTTTTATGTGCTAGTTGTTTGTGAGACCACCTTAAAATTGGAACACACGCGATCTTGACCAACTTATTATTTGCCGGTGCAGAAAATGCCGACAAAACTCACCTCATTTGTGGCTAGAAACAGGGAAAGTTTAAGACCCCCCAATCATACTCTTTCTGATAGAACAAACAATATTATAGACTCAAATGCTGATGTGACCCAATTAAAAGTGTTGGTAGATCCACTTTTATGGGGGTTGTTGGAGGAGAAGAGAAAAATTGGACCTTTTATTTTTACAGGGTGATCCCAAACAGAGCCGAGGTTGAAAATTAAATAGGCTGAATCTAAAATAGTAAAGTAAATAAATGCATAGATCGAGCATGATAACCTATCTGCTATAATCTACAACACTATTGTTTAATTGGTTTATTGACCAAAGTACCCTTCATAGCCAATTTCAACAAGAGATCAGATCTAACCGATGGCAACCTTGTCGACACAGACTAAAAAAGGTAAATCCAACCAATGTCGCTAATCTTACAGTGACTTTCAATCAGCTAAACATCCTGATAGAACCTTAATCATGTTTTACTGATTAGACCATCATATTTTTACCGATCTAGTAGAAGGTCAGACTTAATCGATGACAGTCCTAAAGGTCTAGAGGATCGAACATAATTGAACAGCTCTTGAGATGAATGATCGATCAAATATTAATAGATCTATTCGATAAAACTTGCTTATGATGACTCGAGCATGTAGATTCAAATAAAACTATAAAATGAACCGTAAGTATATAGATTAGACTTAACCGAGAGCAACATGCACCTAGACTCTATGAAGTAATAATCATAAATAAACCTAACATACCGGATAACTAACAACTATGGAAAATTCATAGGAGATTGAATTGAACCATTGACAACCCTTAAAAGAGAACATAATTATCAAGAAAAATTCTTGTGTCCCCATAAATCACATGAGACACAAGATTTAACGATGTGTCGAAGGTTGTATTGATTGCATTGTTTTTACAGTGGCCCAAACTATCTATTTATACCTTGGTCATTGGGGTACGTATCAATCGGGACACAAGAACCATGATCCGATCAGTTTACAAAATCCTAACCGACTCAGAATTACAAAATTGATGCCAAGTTTAGGTTCAGGATACTGTTTGGGTCCAAGGTAGAAAAGTCGTTCGTCTTACACTACATGCCAAGGGCAATAAATCAGCATTCTTGCACGTCAAATTTATTCTAGCTACTTCTTTCAGCCTTTTAAGTTTCTGATTGTTGGTTTTTGAGAATTGATATCGTAGTCCATGGAGTGCATGAGGAGGCAGGATGAACAAATCGATGTGAAGTTTAGGATCAGGTGGTTGTAAGTTTGTTGATGATGCAATGCAACGTGGTTGCAGAGAAATAGGAGTTAATGATCCTTACTGGGACATGCATATTGTCGGTGTTTTTTGTTATCGGCTAGTAAAATAGAGTAATGTGCTGGATCGTGAAGCAGAGGGTGTGATGAACACTAAGATTTATATTGATTTAGACTAGAGCATAATAACATACGTCCAGTGTAGGTGGGTGTTTCCTTTATTGATCTTAGAGAGCTAAAGCGGAGAGTTCGTAATGGGGGAGATTACAAGCTTGGGAGTGTTGCCAGAAGTGTTTGTTCTTTTGGTTGCCAGAGAGCGTCCTTGTGCGGCTTGGACCGCCTTTTATAGACAATTGAGATGGGCCACTATTTACTTCTTCTATTCGACATGATTGTGGGGTCTTAACTCGTATGGAGGGCACCCCTTCGTCGAGTTTGCCTGAGTCCTTGTGCAGACCCAAGAGCTGTCAGTGCGTTGTGCCTGATTGCCTCAATCCGCTCGAGGGGATGCACCTGGAGGGAATCATTATCACTTAACCATGCATGACATCCTATCTGTCAGACTTGATGACTGCTGGTCAGGGGGTAAGTGTCTGGACACCACCTGACGTACGCTTCATTGAAACGTAGGTGCCCATCATGATGTCGTAGCTTGCCGCCATCTCAATGTTCATTGCCAGGCTATAACTATAGTAGGGTTCTCATGACCCTCGCCTACTTTTGAGGGGGGGGGGGGCTCACATGGATTCCCATCCTGGTGCTGAGTTCAGGTGACAGGGCAGATAAGTGTGGTTCATTGTTCTAAATGGGTTGGGCCCGATGGTTAAAGCACATATGTGGGGTATGAGGATTGACTTTGTAAAATGGAAAAATAGATATGAGATTCTAAGAATGTCATGTCTATTTTCAGAGAACACAAAGAGATATCTATCGTGATTGGTATTGATACATTCTCCTGTGTGCAATTTTTGTCAGTTTACAAACTATGCATATATAGGTATATGGTGACCACAGTTGAAGAAAAGGAGAATAAAAAACATTGTAAGTATCAAGAAAACAAAAATCATTCAAAACCAGAGGCTGAGAAGGTTTATGGAGCTCTAAGGACTAGAAATCCCTCCTGTTGCTTATGCTTGATCTGGACTGGCTATACTCGGAGCTGAAATCCTGGCTGCCGAAGGCCATCCTCTGGAACTGCCTGATGTCGGCCGTGTTGGCGACGTTGAACATCTGGCTCTTCCCTGGCTGCACTCCATTGCTGAGGTCGATGTCTGTCAAGCTGTCGAGGACCCGAACAACCTGAAAGCCCAGCAAAGATCAGGGTTAGTTTGGTCCTGAATAGAAGATGGAAAGAGAGATTTGTGTTTGTCGGACTTGCTACAGTGCAATCAACTAACCTGCCCCATCTTGGGCCTCTTGGTAGCAGAGTGACGGATACAAGCCGCTGCGGCTTCAACAACACGGAACATCTCGATGTCATCAAAGTTGCCATCAAGGCGAGGATCGACTAGGCCGTCAAACTCCTGGTTCTCCAATGCACGGTTCAGTAGAGGTCTTGCCTGTAATGCACCACGTTGTCAGTCATTGGAGAAGTGTTGCTGTGATGGTAGCAGTCGTAGCAGCAGCAGCACCCGGGTGGGTTGCCACTTCTGGGGCTTACCCATTCCACAAGGCTCTCGTCGCCGAGGGGACGTGACGAATCGACGGGCTTGCGGCCGGTGATGAGCTCCAGAAGGACAACGCCGAAGGAGAAGACATCTGATTTCTCAGTCAGCTTCCCCGTTGACGCATACTCTGGAGCCAGGTACCTGCGTGTACGTGTATAGAACAGGGGGAGATGAATAACCGGCACCGATGTGATTTTCTCTTCTTTCCCCTAATAATGAGATGAATGATGATTACCCGAATGTTCCCATCACACGTGTTGAAACGTGTGTGACATTGTTCTCCGCTAGCCTGGCAAGCCCGAAATCTGCAACCTGCTCGATGACCAGACCACACGTACCATTATTATTCCAAAAAGGAGTTGCATGGATTTCGTTGAGAACAGTTATTACCTGAGCCTCAAATTGATCATCAAGAAGGATGTTTGAGGACTTGATATCCCTGTGGATGATCCTTAGGTGACCTAGAAGAATCAAAATTAAAATTAAGCTGCATTCCCCAGTACTGGAAGAAATCAGAGCAGGATTTTGTTCTTACAGTCCTCATGAAGGTAGGCCAATCCGCGCGCCGAGCCCGCCGCGATCTTGACCCTTGTTCGCCAGTCCATCACCGGCCTTCCCCTGCCTACATATATACATATGGTAAGTAAGGTTGTGTTCATGTCCGTTGCAGCTGTACGTAGGTACGTACCATGGAGGTGGTGGTGCAGCGTGTCGTTGGCCACAAAGTCGTAGACCAGGAGTCGGTGGTCCTCGTCGATGCAGTACCCCACGAGGGACACAAGGTGGCGGTGGTGGACCCTGCTGATGATCTCCACCTCCGCCTGGAACTCGCGCTCGCCCTGCCCGCCGCCGCCCTTGAGCTGCTTCACGGCCACCACCTTGCCGTCGCCCAGCGTGCCCTTGAACACGCACCCGAACCCGCCCTCGCCCAGCACGTTGTCGCGCGCGAACCCGCCCGTGATCTCGTACAGCTCGTCGAACGGGAAAGCCTTGGTGTTGCCCACGCTCAGCTCCCCCGACGACGGCGCCGCCGTGCCCCGCGTCGCCGGCCCCTGGCTGCCCCCGATCGACGCGCTGTAGTTCGCCGACGCCGACATCCACGGTGGCGGCTGCAGCATTTGCTGCTGCTGCCCGTACGCCTGGCTCATCGCCGGCCCGCCCATGCTGAAGTTCGCCGACCCCGGCGGCGCAGCCAGCGCGCCCAGGAACGGCGCCTCGCCGGACTGTTGCTGCGGCGTGTACGCCGGCGGCGCGGTGAAGCCAACGTAGTACCGCTCGGCCTGCCGCCGCCTCCGCCGCATCGACAGGCACACAAACGCGCCCGCCAGGCCCAGGAACGCCAGCACCACCACCACCGCCACGCCCGCCACGGCGCCGGAGCTCAGCTCGCGACTGCTATCGGAGGGCGCCGCGCTGCTGTCCACTGCTGGCGTCGGAGGCGACTGCGTTGAGCCCGCCGGAGGAGGGGCGTGGTCCACGGCCGGGCGCGGTGTCAGCGGCGGCGTGGCGACCACAGTTGGCGCGGTGGGTGGAGAAGGCGGGCTCGACGAAGTCGGCGGCGCATCGGAACGTGGCGCTGGAGCGGACGGTGGCGGCGGCGCTGCGGTCTCCGGCGAAGGCGGGGACGCCGTGTTGACTGGCGACGGGGGCGCAGTCTCCGGAGAAGGCGGGGACGCGATGTTGTTTGGCGGCGGCGGCGCGGTCTCCGGCGAAGGCGGGGACGTGGCGTTGTCTGGCTGCGGCGGCGCGACGTCGGAAGGAGGTGGAGGCGGCAGCTCGGAGGACGTCGGCACCGGTGGCGGGGGCGGCTGTTCCGCCTGTGGCGGTGGAGACGGCTCCTGCGGAGGAGGCGCAGCGTCAACCGGTGAAGGAGGAGGCGGTGCTACCTCCGGCGGCGGTGTCGAAGGAGAAGGTGGCGGCGGAGAATCAGAAGAAGAGGGCGGTGGCGGATCAGGTGATGTTGATGATGACGGGGGTGGGGTCGAAGAAGAGTCGGGAGTCGGCGGCGAAGAGAATGACGGTGTCAATGGCGAGGGGGGAGCGAGCCCGGCATCGCCAGCAGCTTGGAGAAGTGTCCTCATTCTGTGGATTTCGAATGGAGGAGGGAAGCGATTACGACATGAATTGTTCAAAACGATTAGCAACAAGGAATGTTCAACTGCATGATTTCGATCGACATCGATTAAGATCGTGACCATCAAGAACAGAATCTTATGAATGTTTGACGACACATTGCACAAATAATTTAAATTCAAAATTCACAAGAATGTATAGATCTTGAAATGATAACAGGCAACTAGGACACAAACTGCAACAAATTCAAGGAAGAGAATAGCAGCAGACAAGAAACAATACCTTTAATCAGAAGCAGCCGCGCGCGGCACTAGAACAATCAGAGGAGGAAGAACCGAACGCGCGACGCTGGTCAGCAAGGCAATGCAGCTCAACTACCACGCTGCATTTTCTCTCAAGGAAGACCAGATGAGAGAGCGAGCGATGAAGAAGACGGAGGAGGTATGCCTGCAGATATTTCACGAATGTGTCATCCACCACCCAGCATTGTTGTCTCCCTTCTCTCTTGCTGTTGGAGACTCAAGAACGTGGCAGCGACGAACTTTCTAAGCTGGCCAGTACAACGTGCTGGCTGGAACACCACGACCGGCCGGGATTTATATCTTTATAAATATGTGCACAGGGATATATTACTCATAATGATGTCGGCAAAGTTGGCGTCGCGCGTGTATGCTTAATATGCATGTCATGTGCCGGCCGGTGTACGTACGCCTGCGCCCCAGAAGCGCGCGGATTGGACGGCGGCAGCTCGATCTCGGCGCGAATCGCGCGCTCGTCTCTGGAGGACCAGAGAGAGCTATATAGGCGTCTGATCAGGGACAGAGAAAAGACGGCACTGGGTCAGCGAAGATGTGTCCGGAGGAACAACTTTGAAATTAATGGCCCCCGGCCTGACACCACCATGCATATTTACAGTGCATCAGCCTTATTATTGTTTTTTTTTTGCAAAAGCTGTCGCTTATAGAATTGGCAGCGTTGTGGAAAACCCGAATAAACCTATATTACCTCACGAATCGATGCTTTTTTTGTGGTCGGGAGAGCTGAGTTTAATTAGCTCTCATACGACATAGAAAAACATGCATAACCATGTAGAAATATCACGATGGAATGTTATATTATCTTGCAGAAACTTAATTAACATATGGCTTATAAGCTCTTTCTTATACCTATACAGTAGGTACATCGATATCATACTCACACCCGAGAAACACATTAGTTAAGGCTCTCAGATCTATACCATGTTAAGCAATAAATCACCTTGTCTGGAACCTGTCGTCTCGATCTGCAACCACTCCAGCATGCAGGCACTTTACCGCGCTTTAATTCACCCATTTGTTTGCTGTATCTACGTACTCGCAGGATAGTATCGGCGACTACAGGCCGATCAGTATTATTCAGGCAAACTCTTAGCAAAAATTTTAGCCAACAGATTGGGGCCACATTTGGACAAGCTTATCTCCTACAGTCAAAGTACTTTTATTAAGTGCAGAAGTATTCAAAATAACTTTCAGTACATCAAAGGCGTGGTAAATCATTTCCACCAAGCTAAAACTCACATGCTACTGCTCAAACTAGACATAGCGAAAGCCTTTGACAATGTTAGATGAAAATACCTGTTAGAGGTCCTGGAACAACTAGGCTTCAGCCAAAGATGGAGCGATTTACTAGCACTGCTCTGGGACAACACCACCTCACGGATCATGTTAAATGGTGAGCCAGGATGACCCATCAAGCATGTCAGACGCCTAAGATAAGGGACCCCTTATCGCCTATGCTATTCATATTTGCAATGGACTCACTTCAAAGACTTCTCGACATTGCAACACAGCAAGGTCTGTTAACTCCTATTGGCGCGGGTCCAATTAAGATGAGAACTAGCATGTATGCAAATGATGCAATGCTATTTCTAAGGCCGATTGCCACGGATGTTACTAATTTGCAACAGCTACTGCAACACTTTGGAGCAACAACAGGGCTATGTGCCAACATCCAAAAATCTCTGGTCTTTCTGATCCAATGTGAGAATATAAACATCCCTGATGTCCTAGGCCAGTTTTTGGTACAACAGGGCCATTTTTCATGCAAGTATCTAGGCCTAACACTAAGGATTGGCAAAGTGAAGTGAGAGGATGAACAAATCCTAATCGACAAGGTTGCCGGTAAATTGCCACGTTGGAAAGGGAAACTCTGCTGAACAAATCTGGAAGATTAACACTGATCAGCTCAGTGCTGACTGCGGTTGTGATCTACCATATGTCAGTTTTTCCGCTCTCCCAATGGGCGATCAAAAAAATTGATAGGATACGGACGAACTTCCTCTGGCACAGTGTAGAGGAGACTAGGAAAGGCAACTGTCACGTCAACTGGAAACAAGTCCTGATGCCCAAGAGTAAGGGTGGTCTAGGTATCCTTGATCTCGGAAAATTTAATCGTGCCCTTCGACTGAGGTGGCAATGGCTAAAATGGAAAGACCCGCACAAACCTTGGTCCAGTATGCCGGTGTGTCTCCATGAAATAGAGACCGCCCTGTTCTAGGCATGTACTTGCATTGCGGTTGGGAATGGCAAGCAAACCAACTTTTGGAATGATCGATGGTTAGATGGTCAACGACCCATAGACATTGCTCCGACGATGTTTAGACTAGCTTGGCGCAAGAACTTATCGCTGGCAAAGGCTATGCATAATAGGCAATGGATGCGGGGGGCTTCAGAGGCTAACAACGACGGAGAAAGCACTCCAATTCGTTCAGCTCTGGAGTAAGCTTCACCAGCTATCCCTATCTGACCTAGACGGTGAGCTTTAATGGCGTTTCTTGGAGAATGGAAAATACTCATCTAAATCTGCTTACAGCATTCAATTTGTTGGCTCTTTTGCGGACTACAACTGGTCACAGATTTGGTGCTCAAAATCAGAGAACCGACGCAAGTTCTTCTGCTGGATTATTTTGCAAAATAAGGCATGGACAACTGGCAGAATTATCAAATTCGGTGGCTAGGCAAATCCTATATGCCAGCTGTGTCGTACTCATCAGGAGTCTGCAATTCACCTATTGGCGCAATGCCCCTTCTCTCAGTCCATTTGGAGATCGCTTCGTCATTGGATTGGCATGGATCTCTAGCCGCTGCCGCAATATAGCTATCGGACGATCAAATGGAAGACCAGAACAAGGCGATGCAAAACTCATGCTGTAGAAGATGATATATGTCGCTTGAAACATCTATAAGGAAAGGTGTCGGCGTGTCTACGACAACAAAGCTCTCAGCCCGTGCCTGCTTCAGGAGGTGATCAGAAGCGACGATCGGCAATGGCTCGTAGCTTGGTCGGCCACAGACGGGCGTGAGCCATGATTTGTCTGTCACTCAATTGATGTTTCTCTGTTTTTTCCTGTTGCTTTTTCCTCTTTTTTTCTTCCTTGATTCCTGTCAATGGCGGAACACCCGTCTCATCTTACTAAAAAAAGCAAGGGATAGTATGCCGCTTCTTCGTTTGTGGTGCATTCTTCGGCCACAATCCTCGTTCTTTCTTGTGCTTCAGCCCAGTGAGAGGATATGGCGAGGAAATGTGGAACGTGTGATGTGTAATAGTACTGCGAGGCATCCGATCCAAATATTTCCCGTTCTCATCATCAACATGAGCTGAGAGGATCATTCCGTACGTAGGAGGACCACACACGATCTATATGTAAGCGAGCACAAGCTCCAAAAAAATTGCAATATATTGGAGGATGAAGAAATATTATTCCAGAGTTCCGTCCATCCAACCTTTAATAATTAATATTCGAATCCCCATGGTACCGTCAAAAGTGAATGACTACGTACTGGTCCCTGTGCGCACATCGGTACGTACGTACGGATCGACAAATGGGCCATCTTTCTTTGTACTATTATTTTTTCACAGATGCGCAACATATGGGTAGTACTAC
>VSTD030000433.1:0-16141 GCA_008808055.3 Sporobolus alterniflorus | reverse complement strand
CCGGCAGCGGCCACCACCAAAGTTGGAGACGTCGATGGTGGGCCCCTAGGGGGTGTTGGCGGTAGGTCCGGCAGTGGCCACCATCGAAGTTGGAGATGTCAATGGCAGGCCCCTGGGGGGTGCTAGCGGAAGGTCCGCCAGTGGCCACCACCAAAGATGGAGACGTTGATGGGGGCCCCTGGGGGTGTTGGCGGCAGGTCCACCAGCGGCCACCATCGAAGTTGGAGACGTCGATGGCGGGCCCCCTGGGGGTGCTGGTGGTAGGTCCTCCAGCGGCCACCACCGAAGTTGGAGACAGCGATGGCGGGGTCCCTGGTGGGTGCTGGCGGCAGGTCCGACAGTGGCCACCACTGAAGTTGGAGTCGTCGATGGCGGGCCCCTGGGGGTGCTGGCGGTAGGTCCGGCAGCGGCCACCACCGAAGTTAGAGACGTTGATGGTGGGCCCCCTGGGGGGTGCTGGCAAAAGGTCCGCCAGTGGCCACCACCCAACGTGGAGACGTTAATGGTGGGCCCCTAGGGGGGTGATGGCGGCAGGTCCGCCAGCGGCCACCACTGAAGTTGGAGATGTTGATGGCAGGCCTCCCTGGGGGGTGCTGGCGGCAAGTCCGCCAGCGGCCACCACTGAAGTTGGAGACATCGATGGCGGGCCCCCTAGGGGGTGCTCGCGGTAGGTCCACCAGTAGCCACCACCGAAGTTGGAGAGTTCGATGGTGGGCCCCCTGGGGGGTGCTGGTGTCAGGTCCGTCAGCGACCACCACCGAAGTTGAAGACGTCTATGGCGGGCCTCCTAGGGGTGCTGCCGGTATCTCCAGTAGCAGTCGCCACCGGTCCCCATCCGTGATCCATGAGGTGCCAGAGCTGAAGGTCCGGGAGCGCCCACCATCAACATAAAAAATGTCGACGGCGGGCCCCTGGGAGGTGCCGAAGATAAAGATCCTGGAGCGCCTAGCATCAACGCTAAGAACGTCGACGGCAGACCTTCAAGAGATGCCGGAGCCGGAGATCCAGGAGCGCAGTGCCTTCAGAGCCCGCCCCTCGAGCAGGGCGGTGAATGGTTGCATAAACCTAGCGACAAATGCTCAAAGAGTAGTTAGAACACATTTCACTCTTACTCAGGTTGGACCCTACGCTTTTCTTGCGGCCTAGACATGCCATGTGCCCCCCATAGCGGGGTAGGTAACAGTTCGCATCTCCCAATGCACGTACCAAGCAGTAAGACCAGACCGAGGCACAGTGACCCACCGCTGACGGTGAGGGAGGCACCCAGCGACTGAACCTGCCCAACAGACACCTAGGCTTAGCCGGAAGCGCACATAGGGTACAAAACCAGGCTGAGGCAAGGTGATCCACCATCGGTGGCTAAACGAGGGCTCCGCAGGGAGAACTTCCTCAGGACGCGTCAGGGGTTTAGCTGCGCCTGGGGTTAACTTACTCAGTAACATGGTCTAGGAATGCTATGAATAATTAACCACCTAGCCTCTAAGGAAAAGGGCACAGTGTCCTACAGCAGCCCAACTTAGCGAATAGCTTGGTGCAGACCAATCATTTCATGCATAAAAAAGGGAGCAAAAATCCACTAAGAAGTGAGGCAAAAACCCGGAGGTGAAAAACAAAAGAAAACACAGATACAGAACCAGGTAGCCAAAACCCAAAACATGGCATCACATATGAGAAGATAGGCCATAAATGGAAACAACAACCCACCGCCGGCGAGCTGAGAGAGTTGCTGAGAAGCGGAGCCCGTTCAGGTCTCACCGAGGTTTAGCTACTCCGGACCTATTTCTAGACACTATGCTAACCAGAGAACATGGGAGACATGCCCGATTGACTATATGGAAACATTGTGTAACTTATACGGGAATGGATCTGGACATGTCACCCAAAGGGTAAAACTTACAGAGACGCTCAACTGGGAGAGCTTGTTCATTCCATCGCGGTTGAGCAGCTGCTGGAGCATGAACTTGCTTGTGGGAGTGAACCCGCATGTGAGTGTGGAGAAGGTGAAGATGTTGCTGAACAGTAGCCACCTTGAGCCTCAGGCTGTGAAGCCGCCACGTCATTGCGGGGATGACGACTTGGAGTAGTAGAAGCATCGCTTCCAGAGAAACACCAAACCCCCTACCTAACGTGCCAAATGGTAAAGTGGTTTTGCGACACTTCCAACGGTGCCGCTACAGGACCGGCCCGCTATGGTTCTTTTGTTGGAGGGGTTGTGGTCTCTTGGTCGCTAGCTATAGATGAACGTGGTGGACATGAAGATTTACGTGGTTTGGACCGCTGGAGCGTAATACAGTGACCAGCGACGTAACGGCGCCGCTACAATGACCAGTGACATAACGACACGATGCCACACTGCTAACCGACTACAGTAAGGTAGGTGACAGGACCGGGCGTTCCCACGCCATTGAAGACATCATTTGCTACTCTTGGCCAGTGGGGCCATACAGCATAGGGTTTTACCTGCCCCGAGGCCACCTGTCGGACCTTGGGACTCATTGTAACTGCTCGACCTTGAGCTGTAAAAGGCTTGCATAGACACCACTTCCCGGGCGGAAAAAACAAGGGAGGCTTAGGCTCACACAGGCAAGGCCAGGCTTGAGCAATACAACACCATTCTCCCGTGGATGTAGGGTATTACGCTCCAGTGGCCCGAACCACATAAATTTTCATGTCCACCGAGTTCATCGATAGCTAACGACCGAGAGTCCAAAACCCTTCCCAATAAAAGAACCACAGCGGACTGCTCCTGAGAGCAGGACCGGTGGAAGTGTCGCAAAACCACTTCAATATTTGGTGCGCCAGGTTGGGGGACTTGGCCACCATTCTTGGTCTTCAGCTCCATCACCATGCTGGACATCCACTCAGTGGCGGCCTCTTCCCATCCTTCTCGCCACGAGAGGGAGCCTGAGAGGGAGGCTACATCCCACTCCAAAGCGGGATGGTCGCAACGGTAGGTGGCTGCACGGATGCCACAATAGTCATGCTGGAGAGCCAGCCCCAGCGTACCATGGGTACAACCGCTTCTCTACCAGCAGCAGTGGGCATTGATGCGGTGTTGCTAGTGGTGCGCCAGCTGCTCAACAACCCACCTCCATCCGGAGTGTCACCCTCAACGGCTAAGCAGTGGTGTCACGATGTCAACCAGCTCATCATCGTCGCCATCAACACACCACATCAAGAGGGGCGACATTAGCCACCGGCACAGCAGTCGTGCGTTCAGTCAGCAGTGCGCGCGGCGCCGATGACAAGCTACACGACGATGGACCTCAGGGAGGAAATCAACCGCCGACGTGGTGGAGAAGACAGCCGCACCGCCATTGAGCACCACCGTAAGAGGTGTCGAGATATCGAGAGTCTCAACCTCAAGAAAGGCTTTGACTTGCATGCGCTAGTGCGTGGGGGCCTAGTTGTGCTTGTGTCACTCCCCCCTAACTCCTCGGGACGGTCAACCTGCGTATGGTGGTCTGGCTGCACAAGTTCTTGCCCAACTATCAGAGAAGTACGATAGGACGGTCAACCTCACCGAGTTCCTACAGATCTACTCCACCTCCATCCTCGCCTTGACTGGGACAGCCCGGTCTTGGCTCATGAATCTCCCTTAGGGAACCTCGACTCCTGGTCTGAGTTGTGCCGCCAGTTCACGGTCAACTTCGAGAGTGCGCATGCTCGGCCAGGGAACGAGACTGACCTCCATGCCATCTAGCAATGCCCAGGGGAATCCCTGCGCTCCTTCGTCCAGTGGTTCTCTCAGGTTTGCAATATCATTCCCTGTATTTCCAATGCTTCTGTGGTAGCTGCATTTCATCAGGGAGTAAGGGATGAGAAGATGTTGGAGAAGCTTGCCACTCATGACATCCAGGATGTTTCTGTGCTCTTCAGCCAGGTGAACAAGTGCACCAAGGCAGCTGAGGGCCGCACCTGGCACTCCCCGGTCGCCCAAGCGGAGAAGGGAGAGAGCAAGCCCAATGCCAAGGCTCAGGCTGAGGACGGCGGCAACCGCCAGGGCAATGACAATAGCAAGAACAAAAATAAGAAGAAGGTTGGCGGCAACGACCACTGGCTGGAGCACCCACCGTCACAGCTGTAGCGGTGGGAGCAGATCATGGGGGCACTAGAAGGAGGCGGCGTCCCCGCCAGTCGTCCGATAGCAACAATGGCAGCGTGAAGTGCCTGGTGCACAACTGCATGCGCCATATCATGTCAGAATGCCGGGAGATCAAAAAGTTCACGGAACGATTCCGTGATAAGATGCAGCAGCAGCGCCAAGACGACGTGTCTTCCCGCCAGCGGGAGGGCAAATAGAAAGTGGACTCATAGGTGGAAAAGGATATAGAGATGGAGTTCTAGGATGCCAGGAGGGCATTGAAGGCCGTCTATGGCCACTTTGACTCTGAGTCCAGTGACAACGAGTGCTGCAAGGCGCTCCAAGTCATGTTCGGAGGTTCCTGGGACATCACGTTCCTTTGCATCGTCAAAACCTTGCGCTGAGAGATTGCGGCTGCGTCCCTAGCACTGAGAGCAGCACCGCAACACAAGTGGGTGGAAACTCCGATTGGGTTTGACACCACCGACTGCCCCCAAGAGCATGGCGGGCGCCTGGTAGCTCCCGCTGCTTGTCTCCCCAACCACTGTCAACGTTAAGTTGTACCATGTCCTGATCAACAGCATAGAGCTTTCACACAGAAAGTGTCCTCTTCGATGTCGAGGATGTCAGCCTCCCGTTCAACACCATCCTGGGCAGACCAGCTCTGTATCAGTTTATTGCGGTGAGTCATTACGGGTACCTAG
This sequence comes from Sporobolus alterniflorus, assembly GCA_008808055.3. Lineage (NCBI taxonomy): Eukaryota > Viridiplantae > Streptophyta > Magnoliopsida > Poales > Poaceae > Sporobolus > Sporobolus alterniflorus. The sequence continues at coordinate 11,353 of VSTD030000433.1, read as the reverse complement.
TTCTAAAGATGTCATCCCCCACCGACGTCCTCAGGATCTGGGGAGACCATGACACAGGGGCTTGTGCGCTGGAGAAGCTCCAGGCTTTGGCAATAGCTCGCGAAACTGCTGCATAGCCTGGGGGCCAGGACCCTGCGCCACCGAGCTTGTGCCAGCACAGCTCAGCCTCAGCACCCCGTGTGTAGTCATCTGGCAAGGAAGATGTCCCCGTAAAGACCGTCCAGGTCGGGGCTAAGGCTGGTCAGACTATCCGTATCTCAGCTGATCTGGATAGCAAATAGGAACTCGCACTCATCACCTTCCTCCAGGCTAATGTCGACGTGTTTTCCTGGCAGCCGTCTCAAATGCCTGGGATCTCTAGGGAGGTGATTGAGCACCATCTGAAGATTTACCCCGATGCCAGACCAGTCCAGCAGAGGCCCCAAAAGTAGTCCATCGAGAAGTAGAACTTCATCCGTGGAGAAATCAAGAAGCTGCTCGACGCTGGCTTCATATAGGAGGTCCACCACCCTCGATGGTTGGCCAATCCTGTGGTCATCCCTAAGGCTAACGGGAAGCTTCAGATGTGTATCGACTACACAAGTCTCAACAAGGCATGTCGCAAAGACCATTTTCCCCTCCCATGAATCGATCAGATCATGGATTCAACCTCAGGTTGTGACCTGCTGTGCTTCCTAGATGCTTATACGGGTTTCCACAAAATACCAATGTCTAGGGTGGATGAGGAAAACACTGCATTTATAACAGTAGATGGCTTATTTTGTTATGTCTCCATGGCTTATGGTCTTAAAAATGCCCTACCTACCTTTGTGCATGTCATGCATAAAACATTCAGTGACCTAATTAGGGACTTGGTAGAGGTGTACGTTGTTGACATCGTCATCAAGGTCAAATCACGTGCGTCTTTGTTGGACAATCTTGCTCTAGTTTTTGACAGGTTGCGCCTAACCCGCACCAAGCTAAACCCAGACAAGTGTGTATTTGGGGTCACCGCGGGCAAGCTCCTTGGTTTCCTAGTTTCATACCAGAGGATTGAGGCCAACCCAGAGAAGATCAGGACAATCGAGGCAATGCGACCTCTTGCCCGCATCAAGGATGTGCAGAAGCTCACAGGATGCTTGGCCGCACTAAGCCGGATTATTTCTAGGTTGGTTGAGCGGGCTCTCCCATTCTTCAAGCTTCTGCAAAAATTCGGACCTTTTGTCTGGACCGATGATGCAGAAGAAGCGTTCCAAGAGCTCAAGAGGTATATCACTTCACCACCAGTAATGGTGGCACCAGAGCCTGGAGAGCCTTTACTACTCTACATCACGGCTACCTCGGAAGTAGTGAGCATGGTGCTGGTCACCGAGCGACCAGATCCACACATCACGCATGAGCTCGGGGGCTCCCCTGCCGATGGCTCAGGGTCTCAGGATCCGAGACCTGTGGAGGAACCAAGAGTTGTCATGGCAGCCGGGTCCCAGTCCCCGGAGTCCATTGCGGGCCTCCATGACCAGGTAGTCGTGGGGCCCCGGCCTTCAGAGGCCTCACCAGACGCAAAAGATCGGGAGCCCCCTGGGCCCGCTCCAATGGAAATAGAAGCACTAGACCCCACAGGAGGGTCTGTACCATCCAGCGTCCAATGTACTACATCAGCGAGGTCCTCCACGAGGCAGAGACCAGGTACCTGGAGGTCCATAAGCTGCTATATGCTATCCTTATCACCTCCAGGAAGCTGCGTCACTACTTCCAAGCTCACAAGATCACGGTGGTGTCTTCATACCCACTGAGAGCCGTACTCCACAACCCTTGTGACTAGCAATATCGCTAAATTGGCAGTGGAAGTAGCTGAGTTCGAGCCAGATTTTGCATCGCGCCATGCGATCAAGTGCCAGGTGCTAGCCGACTTCATAGTTGACTGGACACCGGCAGCAAATCATCCAGGGGGCCCGAACGTCAGTGAGCCAGGGCCCAGAGCTCCGGTTTTCACCGGGCCCCACTAAACTCTCTTCTTCGACGGCTACTCACGTAAGCAGGGGGGCGGTGCAGCGGTACTACTCCTCACCCCTCAGGGGGACCAGTTCAAGTATATAGTGTGCCTGGACTTCAAAGCAACAAACAACTTGGCAGAGTACGAAGCCCTGCTCTTTGGGTTAAGTACAGTGTTGTCGCTGGGGGTGCGGTAGCTCCTTGTGAAAGGAGACTCCCATCTCATCGTTAAGCAGGGCAAGGGAGATTGCTGTTGCCATGACCCATAGTTGGTCATTTACCTACTCCATGTGCCTAAGCTGGAGAAGGACTTTGAGGTCCTGGACCTACATCACATTCCCCGCACAGAGAATGCAATGGCTGACTACCTGTCAACCAAAGCCTCCACCTCGGCTCTGGTTCTGGATGGAGTGTTGGAAAGATGGTTGCGGCAGCCTATAGCTTGGGCAACCAACCCAAGTGAAGGGGGCGAGGCCAGCACCTCGAAGCTGGCGGTCCCGACAGTCCTGGTACCATGGAGCCCATCAAGGATCGTAGGTGTCACGGGAGGCTTCGTGCATCCCGGCGCACAAGATCTAGAAGCTCAAGTTAGTCCAGATATATGGATCACGGAGATCCAGACCTACTTGAAAGATAACATCCTTCCCGATGATATGGCTTCTGCTAATTGGATCGCCTGTTTGGCTAAAAGATACATGCTGGTAGAAGAGGATCTTTATCGGTGTGGCGCCAATGGCATCATAATGCAGTGCATTACCCGGGAGGAGGACTGCGAGCTGCTCGCAGAGGTCCATAGAGGTGAGTGTGGGAATCATGCATCTTCCCACACGTTGGTCAGTAAAGCCTTTTGGCACGGATTTTACTGGCCTACAGCCCTCCAGGACGCCGTCGAGCTGGTGAAAAGCTATGAGGCCTGCCAGTTCCACGCCAAGCAGATCCACTCACCAGCGCAAATGCTGTAAATGATCCCGCCCTCATGGCCCTTCACTGTGTGGGGGCTGGACATCGTGGGGCCATTTCCCTGCGCTGTCGGTGGGTACCAGTTCCTCTATATCGCCATCGACAAGTTCACTAAGTGGCCGGAAGCAACCCCAGGCGTCAACATCAAGCAATCCACAGTGAAATTCAACAAGCTCATCATATGCAGATTTGGGGTCCCAAACAGGATCATCACCGACAATGGGTCCCAATTTACTTGCGGTGTCTTCCAATGGTACTGCGAAGATCTTGGCATCCAGATTTGCTATGCATCTGTTACTCATCCAGAAAGCAATGGACAGGTGGAGCATGCCAATGCAGAAATACTCAAGGGCATTAAGACTCGCACCTATGATGGTTTAAAGAAGCATGACAAGAAGTTGATTGATGAGCTTTCATGCGCACTATGGGGTAGCCGGACATCACCCAGTCGAGCCACGGGTGAGATGCCTTTCTTCATGGTGTATGGGGCTGAGGTTGTCCTCCCCCCGGAGGTCACCATGGGTTCTCTGCGTGTCAAGACATATGACAGCCATGCAGGACCAGCTCCAGTGTGAGGATATCAACCTAGTCGACGAGCGAAGATGACAGTCTGCTATTAAAAATGCACACTACCGGCAGGCACTCCGGCGCTACCATCAGCAGATCATGTGAAACAGAGAACTCCAACTGGATGATCTTGTCCTAAGACGGGTGCTTAACAAGGAGGGCATGAACAAGCTTTCCTCCTGCTGGGAAGGTCCCTTTCGAGTAACGCAAGTATGCCGACCTGAATGCATCCGCTTGGCTACAGAGGAGGGAGAACCAGTGCCGTGACCATGGAACATAGAGCACCTCCATAAGTTTTATACTTAGTGTAGCAGTGAGGCTGTTCATTCCCCTGTATTGCTATAATGCCTAAAAGCAGTGATGGGAACAGCCAAGCTCCGGCGGGACCTGCTTCCCCCTGCCATCCCGAGTGGGTCGCTATTTTCATGTACATGCATGTCTTCTCCTATGCTAAATAATTATATGGGAATTTTTTATCTCGCCCTGTGTACATATTTATTCGTAAATCGCTTGCTGCACGCAATTTTTGTCTTCTCCTCCTTGCACCTTTTACATGCTCTTTTACCCTACCCCATTGCTCCTGGCTCAATTTGTGCACCCCAGTCAGAGACAGGCTCCCTTGAGGTACCTGCACATAGATCGGGGCACTGTGAATTTTGTCTTGGTTGGGGCTCAGTGTTACTTGAAGGTCCCCCCCTGGCACAACCACGGCTAGGGGATGTCAAGAGCTCACAGCCTGCTTAGCTTGGTTCTGAACCCGAAGCATGTGTGCTCCGATCCCCTGACGCTATTGGATTAGCTGATGGGGGCTCGGACAGTGGACACCTCCGACCAACACCTTGTTCACCTCTCCCACAAGTGCTGCACTGAATTGCCCAAGACCCGTATTTATGAGTGAGGCCTGTGGGTCATCGCAGGTAACGGGAGCTCTGGGCCAGCACCCCTTCGGATCACTTGTTACTGCCAATATCTTTTTTTTGCAGAGTTCACAACATACCGAGATAGAGGTCAGGGGGCCCGCCATCGACATCTTCAACTTCAGTGGTGGCCGCTACCAGACTACAGATAGCATCCCCTAGGGGGCTCACCATCAACGTCTTCTTCAACTACGGTGGTGGCTGCTGTCGGACTTCAGCCAGCACCTCCCAGGGGGCCTGCCATCGACGTCGTTTTCAACTTTGGTGGTGGCTACTACCAAACTTTGGCCAGCACCCCCAGGGGCCCCGCCATCGATGTCTTCTTCAACTTCGGTGGTGGCTGCTGCCAGACTTCGGCCAGCACCTCCCAGGGGTACTGCCATCGACGTCGTTTCCAACTTTGGTGGTGGCTGCTGTCGGACTTTGGCCAGCACCCCCAGGGGGCCCGCCATCGACATCGTCTTCAACTTCAGTGGTGGCCACTGTCGGACTTTGGCCAGTACCCCCCCAGGGGGCCCGCCATCGACGTCATCTTTAACTTCGGTGGTGGCCGTTGCCGGTGGGGGCTGCTGCCGGACTTCGGCCAGCACCCCCCAGGGGGCCCACCATCGACGTCTTCTTCAACTTCGATGGTGGTTGCTGCTGGACTTCGGTCAGCACCCCCATGGGGCCCGCCATCGACGTCGTCTTCAATTTCGGTGGTGGTCGCTGCCGGACTATCGACAGCACCCCCCAAGGGCCCCGCCATCAACGTCTTCTTCATCTTCTGTGGTGGGTGCTACCGAACTTCGGCCAGCACCCCTAGGGGGCCTGCCATCAATGTCTTCTTCAACTTCGGTGGTGGCTGCTACTGGACTTCGGCCAGCAACCCCTAGGGGACCCGCCATCGACGTCGTCTTGAACATCGATGGTGGCCGCTACCGGACTACCGACAGCACCACCCAGGGAGCCCGCCATCGACGTCTTCTTCATCTTCAGTGGTGGCCGCTGCTAGACTACTGATAGCACCCCCCAGGGAGGCCGCCATTGACATCTCCTTTATCTCCGTTGGTGGCTGCTGCCGGACTTCGGCGAGCACCCCCCAGGGGGCCATCCATCAATGTTGGGTCAACTTGGTACCTGCCGCGAGTATTTCTCTAGCGACACCTACCAGGGGGTCACTGCGATAAACACTACCACTGCAAGCAAGACAAGTTTTGAGTAAAAAATTTGTGCATTCTTGCACTGCAAAGAACCTGAGAATAGTGACACCACAGAAGATCAAATCAACAAATGGCGGTCCGGTGTTATTTATTGAACAAAAAAATAGAGAAGAGAAAAGTGCCAGCAGGGCGGGGCCTACGCACCTTCGGGCTCGCGTTTGAACCGCTTGGCTACGACGCGTGCAGCATCCTCAACGCCGTCCCTAGTGGCATCTGCAAACCCCTCAATGGACCCTTGCACTGTAGGCTCTAGGGAGATGCTGGTGTTGCGGCTCCGGAAGCACATGAGCATGTGGTCGGCCACCACCTGTGCCAGGGCGCGGCCCTCCTCCTCCAAGCGGCTGCCGAAGGCCTCTTCTAGCTGGGATATCTTCCTCCCGGTCGAGTCAAGAAGCGTGAGCACGGCGCCAGTTTCTGGTGCCACGTCCCCTCCCCAGACAGGGCTGAAGCCGAAGGACACTAGAGCAGCGTCTGCCTGGCCCAGGAAGCTCCAAACGCATTGTCCATCCCCAGCTCGGGAGGGCTAGAGGTCCTCCAGTCCCTTCTGGGTGACGGCCCACTCCTGTATCTGCCGCTCCGCCAGCTGCCGCTCCTGGGTCACCAGTCTGGCCTCCTGGTCCCTCAGGCTGGTCTCCCGGCTATCGGTGTTGAGCTCCCGGGCCAGGATCAAGGCCGAGCGTCCTCCAGAGCTTTCCGCTCCCACTCAAGTTTAGCCTCACGATGATCAAGGCTAGTCTTGCGAGTGCTCAGGACCTCAAGCTCGCGGTGGAGTGTGATGTCATCTAGCTCCTCGCACTCCTGCAGCTACCCCTCCCACTCCTACAGCTACTCCTCTTGCTCCTACAGCTGCTCCTCTAGCTCCTCCACCTCCCACGCTCGTTGGTTGACCTGGCATGTGTGCACGGCAAGGTCCTCCCCCAGCTTGATGACGGCGATGGCCCGAGCCACGGTCGATGCGTACAGCTCCTGTGCATCGGCAAGGGCCCGCCTGGAGTCGGTGTCACATTGGGCGATGGCCTCCACCTGTAGGTCGAAGCCATGTTGCCGTGCCCGCACCACCGCCCTCTTCGAGACCATCATCCTCTTGAGCATGCTGGCGCACAGCTGGAGGCACTGGCGCTCATCAGCAAAGTCCCCACCTTCACGGCGCAGGACACACTGCATCTGGGATAGGGCCCGGTGCGGCCCTAGGGATGACCATGCCGCGGGAATAATCACCCCTCGACGTCATCCAGCGTGGGCATTGTTGCCATCAGTGCTGTCCTCGCCGCCTAGTTCACGCAGATGGGCTCGCAGACCACTGCCGGCACCACAAGGTCGGCCGAAAATTGGTCCACCGTCAGCGCCTTCAAGCATGCGGCTAGTAGGGCCTCATCCAGGCTAGACCCAGGACTGCGCTCCAACCACATGAAGTCATTCACCCCCGATGTACATCCATGCAGGGCGGGCGGGCCGGTGTTGAAGAGTCACGAGATGCCTTGATAGGAAGTTGTGTAGCACCATCAGCGTGGTCAGGCCATTCTCGGCCAGGTGCTGGATCTGATCCAGTACGGGGTCGAAACCTGACTCGAGATCGGGGTCTTTCACCCACTCGGTGTGGTCAAGGGTCGGGGCACCGACTAGAAGTGTGAGTCGGTCGTGGGCATCTGCCTACACCAGCACCTAGTCTTCTCTCCAGCGCTCCCACCTACCAGGGGAAACCGGTGCAATGCAATGGGCATGGCCCTGTGTCCGGTGCTGGAAGTAGTAGCCGCCAATGAGTAGTGGGCACTGGCTCGTATCCTTCAACACGAAGAAGCGTCGGAATAGCTGCACCAACGACCGCACCCCCAGGAACATTTCACAGAGGTGGACGAACATGGCCACTAGTACAATGGAGTTGAGAGAGAGGTGTTGCAGCTAGAGCCCGTAATACTCCAGCAGCGTGAGGAAGAAGGAAGACAGCAGCAGCACCAGCCTAGCCAGGGCGTATGCCACAAAGAAGATAAAGTCCCCCGGCCTCATGTTGGCCAGCGACACAGCCCCATGCTTTAGCTTGGGTGCAAGACCGAGCACCTGCCACCCCATCAGCTACCGCAGGCTGGCTAGGGAGCCCATCATCTTGAACCGCGAAGGAGGAAGCTTAGCGGCCATGGCAGAGAACGATGGTTGGGGACTATGGAAAAACTAAGGGGTGTAGGAGGCCAAGGAGATGAGTGTAGGTGGTAGGAGAAGGATTGGTCCGTATGCTGGGTTCCATCCCCTATTTATTCTCCCCTGCCAGCAGCAGCCTAATGGGCACAGCGCTTCATGACCGCACTGCGCGCAGGCCAAACCCAGACGCTGACAAGGGAACCCAGGTCCCGCGCATCAGTCAGCGCTGGACTCAGAAGTAATAGCCCGAGGAAAATAGCGGCGCAGAAACGGATCGCCCCGCACATCCTATATGTGTGGCGTTTCATTAGTCTGTGAATCGCGGACACGATCTCCACGACCCCTAAGAAAAACGGTGGTGCAGAAATGGATCGCCCCGCACATCCCGTATGTGCGGCATTCCATCGGTTCGGGAACCGCGAACGCGATCTCCATGACCCCCATGACTCCTACTGCATGGTATCCCATCGGTTTAGGATCGTGGTCATGATTGCCTCGAGCCCCATGACTCCCGCTCGTAGTAACAACGCATAGGGAACTACGGTGCATGACGGTTCCGCCAGGCGCTCCGGGCATCACAATGACCCACGCGAATCATGGACCGCCATGTATCCGCTGAGCTGCACCACCGCTTCAGAATCCCAACATAGAAAACTCAGAAAGGCTGCACGGGGAAGGATGCTGGCTCCACACGCGGATTCGCAACCTCTCTCGGGGTGGGCCCGAGGGCCATTGTCGGTACCCTAAAGACCGGATACCCTCGCATATAAGTTTCAAGTCAAAGATGAAAGGCAAGATGGGCGCACATGCCCGTGTGTCCCGCGACTCCCATTTCCTGGCACAAGATAGCTCCGGAGCCGCCACGTGCCTCATGGCGGTAGCTCCCGCCGCCAGGGCCCGCGGCAGCTCTGGGACCACCATGTGCCCCGTGGACCCGGCTCCCGTCTCCGGACACAGGACAACCAGGATGACTTCGGGACTGTCGTGTGCCCCGTGGCTCCAGCTCCCGCCACCAGGGCACACGGCAGCTCCGGGACTGTCCTGGCTCCCGTCTCATGGCACAGGATAGCTCTGGGACTGCCACGTGCCCCGTGGCGGGAGCTGTGGGCTATTAAAGTAAACAAATACCTCCTGACGGCTCAACCATCATGGTCTCTGTCGGGGCGGGCGCGCGAATCTTCCAAGGCACTACGTGACAAGGACGGTGCCTACAAGACATGCGGGCAAGTGGGTTGCAGGCCTGCGCCAGCACAGCACAGACCTGCAGCATGCTCACAGTGATTGCTACAGTACAAAGTGGTTTAACAACTCTGGGCAGGCAGCTCCATCAGATATGTAGCTACAGTGCGACTGTAGCATAGAGCCAGCGCTATGGGCCACTCGTTGGGCACCGCTATAGTGACCAATGACATAATGGCACGACGCCACACTGCTGACCGAGTACAGTAAGGTAGGCAACAAGATCGGGCGTTCTCACGCCGTTGAAGACATCATTTGCTACTCCTGGCTAGTGGGGCCATACAGCACAGGGTTTTACCTGCCCGAGGCCACCTGTCGAACCTTGGGACTCATTATAACTGCTTGACCTTGAGTTATAAAAGACTCAGATAGACGCCACTTCTCGGGCGGAAAAACAAGGGAGGCTCGGGCTCACACAGGCAAGGTCATGCTTGAGCAATACAACATCATTCTCTCGTGAATATAGGGTATTACGCTCCAGTGGTCCGAACCACGTAAATTTTTGTGTCCATCGAGTTCATCCATAGCTAATGACCGAGAGTCTAAAGTCCTTTCCAACAAAAGAACCACAACAGACTGCTCCTGGGAGTAGGACCGGTGGAAGTGTCGCAAAACCACTTTAACACCATATTCCTATATAAGGATAACTTACTAAAAATCATTGAAGAGAATTTTCTGCACATGCAGAGTTTACACATGAGCAGTCTTTTTCGTATTCTTTTCTCCCCGAACATCGTATCAACCGACGCATCGTCTCACTGGCAACAACGATCTCCTCGCCTCCAGCTCGTGCCCCCTTCAGCCACCCCGAGCAGTCACCAGTCGCGCTGCCTCACCTCCTGCTAGCTCAGCCATGAACCGGCCATTTTCTCTTTTTAATTGCTCAAATCAAAAGGCATAATGACCGCCTATTTCTTCTCGATCTTCCACCCACTGGCGCCTGAGCTCCCTTTCACTGACTGTATAAAACGCTCCCCTAGCAATACACCTTCTCCATAGTGCTCCTGACACTCTCTTTTCCCTCCCCAACTTACTTACGAGCTCCCCCAATGCCATTGTTTCCCCAAGCATGAGCACTGCTGATGAGTCACACTTCCGCCATCTCCCGCTCCTCAGTGAGGACAAAAATGGATTCACTGACCCCTTCTCCCTCTCTGAGCATCACCACATCGAGCTCCTACAATTAGAGGCGGCCGCACGTGGAATGCCGGTGAGCTGCGCTTATGGCTTCGCCTCCGGTCTGAATGGCCGCCACAACCTTTACTTAGGGGGTGTTTATTTTATTTTTTTTGTCATTTTTTAATTAGCTTTCGACAGATTCAAAAATTGGATGACCTTAAAAGTGAAAAGCTGAGAATCTCATAGAAAAGTGTTTCCAGCTTCTAGCTTTTGATACCATCTAGTTTTTAAATCTCTCAAAAGCTAGTAATAAAAATTAAAAAGCTACAAACAAACATCCCCTTACTTTCTAAGCGTCTAGCCAGGCTAACGAAACAGAATCAGCAGCCGTTAGATTTTTAGGGTGCTGAGAACGATCCAACGCATGCGGGCCGTCACCTGCAAATCTGGGCTGATGAACGAAACGAAATATAAGCGGCGTCTTCAATTGAGCAGGCTGGTGGGCGAGTCAGTCGCAGAAAAAAAAAAACAAATGGCCCTCGTGAGTACATCAGGCCTGATTGGTCTAAAAAATCTCCCACGGCGTTATGCGTCTGTTCCATAGAACAGTGTACCGCAGAACTATTTTTTCATAAAACCCCTTATGGTTTGTCAATTTACGATTTCAAATAAATATCTCATAGTATTCCCTGTATTTTTGCATCAAACACCTCGATGTTAACAAAAATAAGGTTCTTTGTTCTTATTTTCCCACAGGAGACCATTTGAGTAGAAGTTAATCTCAATTTTATATAGAACTGTCCAATCTTTACCATATTTTCGTTCTTACATAATATTTCTTCACATGAACCCATTTCACTCAAATTCATTCTTGTGTTTTAGTACTTTGTATTCAAATTATTTATAGATAATGTTATAATTAATACTTCTGTTCATTTGTGTAAACAAACTCTTCTTCATCAATTATTTGCTATGAAGGTGCTGACGCACCCTAAGCCTTTTCTTGGCTTGGAGGTCACACATTCTCCTCGTGGATATTTGGTATCTCAGATTAAATAACGTCATGATTTGATCACTCGAGCTCAACTCAATGATGAGAAGACTGTTGACACTCCCTTGGAGCTTTACGTTAAACTCCATCCGACTGATGGCTCACCATTATCTGATACGACGCAGTACAGACAGTAGGTCGGCAGTTTGGTTTATCTGACGATCTCTTGCCCAGATGGCTTTTCCTAAGAAAGT
>VSTD030000432.1:0-16154 GCA_008808055.3 Sporobolus alterniflorus | reverse complement strand
CAAGAGGGGGTCTCTAGAGTTTAATGGAAAATTGCTCTAGCGGTGAAACCTCAGTGGGTATGTACAAGCTGAAGGAAGCCATAGAAAAGTTTTGTAGTGATCTTCTGGCCTCACACCGAAGGAAGTGTGATTGTGCTTTAGCGGGCATGTCAACATGGAGGTTCTTTAGTCGCCGAAAGGTGATGGAATCACTACTCGTGGGTACAGGGTACAAACATCTGTAGAGTGTAAACTATCATGATAGCCGTGCTCTTGATTATGAGTGGTCTGCAGTCCTCACAGGATTAATGGGATTTGAGATGGTTTGGATTGGTTATGTCTGGATGGGAAATCACAGTGGGCAACTGTGATTGGATGGTTAACCTATAGATGAAAAGGTGAAGTAACCTATGGTCTTGACAAGGTGGTTAACTTTGGCATATCTTGTTATAGCTTTACCCTTGATAGTATGGCCTGCATATCATATTTTTCCCACCGCTTGCTGAGTACCAACCATAAGTGTACTCAATCTTGCTATTTTCCCATACTACTCAAACCTGCTGCTCAGAAGCTGAAGAAGATTTGAGATTATTTGTTGAGGAGTTCTAGGTGAGTGATTACCCCCGGTCGATTGCCTGTGAAGTTATGGAGTCATTCCGTTGCTATATCTTCAAGAGTTTTCAACTTAGTCTTTTGTAAAGACATTATTTGGTAAATATATTATATATTATGACATTGATTATTCTGTATCCATTTTCTATACGGTATGTGTGTAAACTTGAATCCTGGGCACACATACTATGAGTACTCGGTTTGGGTCTTAAAACCGGGTATGACAAATAATGGTTGCAATAAGCCAAGCAACATAGGGGACAACAGGTCCCCCTGTCGTAACCTGCGTTGGTGCAGAATCCTTTCCCCAGAAATTCCATTCATGAGGACCTGAGTGGAGGATGAGGCCAATAACCCACTGATGATATCCCGTCACGTGTCCAAAATCCAGATGTTGCAGTACCTTGATCAAGAAAGACCATACAACAGAAAGAAAGGCTTTCGATATGCCCAGCTTAAGCAAAATGCGTGGCTGTCTTTGTTGATGAAGAAATCGGATCGTTTGCTAAACAAGCATGAAGTTGTCATGTATAAAGTGGCCCTTGATAAAGGCACTTTGATTTGGAGTGACCATTTCATGCAATCGACCTGCCAAGTGGTTTGCCAACAAATTGGTAATCAACTTGGCGATGCTATGTACCAAACTTATTAGCCTAAAATCCCTCGACTGCTCTACATGAACCTTCTTGGGGAGTAGTGTGATATAGGTGGTGTTGAGCACCTCAAAACTTCTAAACTTTTTGCTCCAGATTGCTGACATTACTACCATGATGTCCTCTTTTATTATTGGCCAACGGGTTTTATAAAATCGGCGGGTAAATCCATCCGGTCCCGGCACCTTATCTGCAGGAAGATTTTTTTATTGTATCCCAGACTTCATCCTCTGTATATGGCCTTTCTAGGTCTGCTAGGTTGTGCTGCGCAATCCCCAACTCATCAAGGTTGATAGAGCAGGTTATATCTAGTTTCGTACCAAGCAGGTTCTCATAGAATTCATTCACCGCCTCAGCCTTGTCTTCATGGCGTGTAAAGATATGTCCATTTGCCACTATTTTTGTAATAAAATTCTTCAGTTTGCAATGTCGGGAGTGAAGGTGGAACAGCTTGGTGTTGGCATCTCCATCCTGCAGCCATCCGATTCGTGAGTGGAGTCCAGCAATTGTACATTTGAGTGATGCAAGGGCCAGAGTGTGTTTCTTGAGGTTGTTCCTCAGCCAAGCTTCTTCTGGAGAGAGGTCTCTTGTCATTAGCAATTTCTAGTTGGTGTAGCAGTTCTGAGGCTAGAAAGAGCTGAGATGTGACATTCCCTATTGTCTTATCAGTCCAGCCTTGAAGTCCTCTTGCCACAGCCTTGAATTTGTTGTCTAGAGAGATGAATGGGCAGCCTCCTGGTGAGGCCGTGACTGAGTGCCATGCTGCTGCTACTGTCTCATGAGAACCTTGAAGTTTAGGCCCGAAATCCTCAAAATAGAAACGCACGTGCCCTAGCTTATTGTCCTGGATGCCAAGAAGCATGGGGCAGTGGTCTGAGTCATCTATTGCCATGCTTCGGAGTAGGCAGTTAGGGAAAGTCTCCTCCCATTCCACCAAAGATGTCAAGTTTAACCATAGTCACAACTTCTTGCTAGTTTGACCAAGTATACTTCCGTCCATATAACCGGATTTTCTTCAGTGCAAGGTCATCAATGAATTTATTGAAACAGCCTATCATTGCTCTGTTGTAATTGCAGTTGTTCTTGTCTTCATCTTTATAAATCAAGTTGAAATCTCCTGCTATCATCCATGGCCCTACACAAGCTGCATGGAACAAGGGTGATCATCAAGAAAAGGATGGGGGACCTCCTCCCCTGTCTATGAGCAGCCCGGCAACACCAGCAAAGGGGGGACCTCCTGCCTTGCCCATGGACAGTCCGGCCACAATGGAAAGACAACAATAGCCTCCACCACGGACAGAGGACGCCATTGTGGTTCCTCTGCCTTCAACACTTGCTAGTACAGAGGCAAGTGTTGTAATCTCCCATGAAATTCTGTTTACACAGCATACACGGCAAGCTTTGTCTGGTCGGGAGGAATTCATCAAGAACTAGTTGATAATCCCGCACGATGTTATGAGATTTCAAAATATCTTTCTGCATGATTTTGTTTCTTGAATACGTAATAGAACTGTGTATCATTGTATTAAGAAGAGTCAATAGGGCTTGAGCCCAGTACAAACACCCACACACACTGAACCTAAGTTACATCTGCTGCTTTAAGTGAATTCACATGCCGATAAACTATTCAAGAAGTAAAAGAGGGTCAACTAGTTTGTCACCATGGGTGTCATTGTGTGCAGGGACAATAGGCATGGGACGGCGGCGGGTGGAGCTCCGATGGTGTGGTGCTCTGGATAGGGAGGAGGCAAAATGAAGACATGATTGAGTGGTGGGGAAAGTGACCAAGGTTGAGATGACCTTTTTATAGCAGTGGAGGGTGGAAGATGAGCGGTCTGGGGAGGGTGGCCAGCGGCGGTGGTGTGGATTCAATGCTTCGGTTTTAGCTCAAGAGGTTAGGCGACAGGACCAAGCGTTGCCGGAAGATGAAGTGGAGGCAACAAGCTCATCTTGGCTCCATGGGAATGAAGCGTGATACGGCACGATGCCATAACATCGGCCGAAGGAGAGGCGGCATCAGGGAAGGGAAAGGGAAGAGACAACACCCGTTAGCCTAATGCGAATCTCACTGGGCTGAAAAATGAAGAAAATACACGCAGTCGATGAGTTAATTTATTTGTTTAAAAAAACATATGCAAGTGAGATCTAGTTTTATTCATCTCATCACGTAGAACACAACGGTGAAAATGAGATTTTATACGGATATCATATGAGTGAGATAAATCATTTTAATGCTTTGTTATTATGCAAAATAATGTGGCAGATGATGTTAGATGGATACTGACGTTGCATTACCTGATTGAATGCTGATGTGGATACCTTGTATGCTAAGAGAATTGGTTTAGATGACATATAGTGGATCTTGTCTATATAGTTAGAGTTGATACTACCCCATACTACCAGTAAAAGTCCAACATGGACTGGCAAAAGCGCTATGATAGGGGCAGACCTCATGATACAGTCGTCACATTGCCCGGGCTGAAGTGGAATTCAGGCAAGGAGGCATGGAAAGAAGCAAGAGGAAGGTTATGCACTCACTGCAAATTATTGGCGAACATGAAGGGATTGGTCAACAGGCACAAGATGAATATGCCAAGTTATTCGAGAAGATGCTATCAGGTTCTCACATCCAAGCACTAGCGGCTCTCTTCAAGTGGGACATCCCAGCAGGCTTAGATCAGGAGGAGTATGGTGCAACCGCCCTGTAACATGGTTGTCTGTCCAAGGTCACCAATAAAAATGAGTTTTTCATGGATCCAGCAAAGATCTTAATTTGGAATGTCCTTGGACTTAACTCCTCAGGTCGTTAGGACTCTCTCCGTGCTCTCAAAGACTCTTCTCGGTCAGATCTTGTTTACATTCAGGAAACCAAAATTGCTGGTCTTCCTCGAAGGGTGCTGCTCTCCGCTCTTGGGTCAGAGTTTACGGGCTTTGTTGAACTGCTTGCAGTTGGTGCTAGTGGAGGGTTCCTCATTGCATGGTGGCGACAAGTTGGTGTTACTAGAGCTCAACGAGTGGACAGCTATAATGTTTCCATCTAATTCTGCTCTGACAATGACCCTGCTTGGTGGCTCACCTGTGTGTATGACCCTCAAGGAACCGAAGAAAATATTAGTGTTGTGCTACTTGGGATGTTAGACTCGGTCAGGTGGTACCAAGACACATTTTGCTACTTGGGATCGATGCTCTAAAAGGATGGGAATATCGATGAAGATGTTAGTTATAAAATTAAAGTCGACTAGTTAGTGGTGCCATGATTTTAGTGTCTCGTATGACACTAGGGTGTCATAGAAATGAAAAGGCAAATTCTATGAGACTGCGATCCGACCTGCCATGTTGTATGGAGCAAAATGTTGGCTTACTAAAAGGACACATGTCCAATAACTAAGCCTAGCTAAGATATGCATGCTATGATGGATTTGTGGCCATACAAGTAGGGATTGTGTCTAGAATGATGACATACACAGGAGATTAGGGGTGGCACCAGTCGAGGAGAAGCTTATGCAACATCGTTTGAGATGGTTTGAACATATCTAACGGAGGTCTCTAGAGGAACTAGTTCATAGCGGGGTAATAAGTCAGAACGGTAATGAGAACAGAGATAGAGGAACAAACTTGACATAGGAGGAATCCGTAAAGAGAGATTTGAAGGATTGGAATTTCACTATGGAGATAGCATTAGATAGGAGAGAGTGAAGACTAGCAATTCATATGTCAGAACCTTGATCTTCAGTTCCTCCTCTATTGTTGCTTTTTTATGTTAGTTTTCTTCATTTTATTCGTCCTTTTCACCTTTTTTATGTTTCCATTTTTTATTGCCTCCGCCTTTTTTGTTGGGGTTTTTATTTTCATTCCTTTTATCCACTTCTTTTTCACCTTTGTTTTGTCTCTGTTTTTTGGCTCTTGTGGGTTTCATCTCTAGCCTACTCCAACTTGCTTGGGACTAAAAGGTTTAGTTGTTGTTGTTGTGGATTTAGTGTTGTGCTCAGTGCTAAGTAGGTTATCCCTGCTCTCTTTGGCTTATAGGTTCATGTTTTATGGGCTATTTTTAGCAACACCATAGTCATGAGTGTTTGGGTTATTATGGCCCTGTTTGTTTCAACTTTTTACCACTTTTGGGAGATTTAAAAGCTAGAAACCTCTGAAACTTGAGAAGCCAGAATGTGCTTCTAGCATTCGAAAGCATCCAACTTTTGGATTTCTCAAAGGCTAACTCAAAAAAGTGACGAAAATTTGAAACAAACAGGGTCTAATGTCATGTGTCAGGATCCATGTACGAGGAGGATAACTAAACATTACTGCTGAACTGAATACAAGAACGATAATGATCGTGGCCTTGAACCAAGCTGGTGTGAGGGAGGCCGCTCAATGCCGCACCGATAAGGCAGAGATAAAAGAGGACTAAGCCAACTCTAGACACATGATAACTAATACATGTTATTCTCCCTCTGTTTATATATAGAAGACTTAGCACCTAAGCAATCAAACCTTAACCGTGGGTGTGCTAGGTAGCACACTGCTACAGTACAGGCCAACTACTGTAGCCCATTGGCCCATTGCCTAGGCCGACCATGACATCTAAGCTTTCTACTTTTTTAGTACCTTGTCCACCTAGAACTACATGAATATGGTTCATGAGATCATCAAATCCATTCAATATGTGCTTCTTTTCTCCGGACTGAGCATATCAGCAAAACACTGTGCACTACAGATGAGAGAATAAATAGATACGTACTCCTTCGCTTCTTCATCAAAATGTTTGACCTTCACTACAAACCACTTGTCTTTTCAATCATCTGACTTTACCCTAGCAGCAACCTGAAATGACAGCCTGAATGGAAATTATCAAATAACTAGGCGAATGATAGTAGGATGAGTCCTGATCTTCTGAGAGATACGGGTAAGTCGATTGATGGAGATCTCGACATTGATGATGAAGGTTCCAAACAATATCGGTTTAAACCCGTGCAGTCACTACACCACAACTCCATTAGTTACTAACCCGTGCGCACACGAATTGGCCTCGCCAAGAAGGCTATGTCCCTACAAGCGAATCGAGAACACAAGTAAGAACAGAAAAGAACAATATCGAATTGCAGATGAATGATTAGCTCATGAAAGTTGGGGTCGTACAAACCGAATGTCGGTGAAACTATTCTTGACAGAGTAATCTAAGCAAAACCCACGTAAAATGATGATGGCTACTGAATATAAAGGGTCTAGGGTTGTGGCCGAACCCTAGGACGCGTCCCTAATGGACTCCAACTGGATACACGGTCCATCGGGCCAAAATGGTGGCGCAGCACCAAAAACGGTTCTGGAAATCGGTACTATTTTGATGATTGCGGACGACACCGATTTTAGTTGGACATGAGACCAGTTCCATTGGAAAGGCTATCTCCTTATCTTTCCGTGCATATGTAGAACGTCTAAAACGGAGGTCGTATGCAATCTGAACGTCAATTTGAATATGAGGTGGTTCTGAACTCCGAGTTGGACTCGAACTCGGTAATTCCAAATTGGATTGGTTTGCCACCTTCTCGTGCACATCTCCTTGGCTCTCAAGCACATTCTTGATGCTCCGTTTGTCCTCCATGGTCCTCTCTTTTTGATTTCTAAGAATAATTAAATCATTAGATAGTAATCGGCTCTCAATATTCTAGGCGGAGGAGTTTACCTGATGATTTAATTGTTGTGTCCGTAATCATGTGATAGGGCTAAGTATCTCAATGAAAGAAATGATTGTAGCCGAAGTATTGATGTCCTCATCAGCGAAGATAGACAAAGCATGCATATGAATAATCAGACTGAATGAGCTAAATTGTATGGCAACAATGAATTGTTAGGCTGCAAGAACTAAGTTGCCTAACTAGGAGAATCCCCCTGGAAGTACAGTGTTCATATCTGACAAGAGTGAGGTCTCTGACTGCTTGTATAGACAGGATAACATAAAAAGTTAGCTTTTCTACGGGGGACATGACAGGATAACATCAAATTGAGCTGAAACTCAACACTAGACAATGTATTTCTCTATTTTCCTGTGTATGGACTATATATTTAGATGCGTGTGTGTCTGTGTGTAACCTGTACATTATCAATAATTGAGGATCATTTTCCACTCCTATCATGGTATTAGCCTAAGCCTAGCCCTCTCCTCTCTCCACATGCATGATCTTCGTCAGCCCCATCTTACTTCTGTGAAGCGCATCTTCCGTTACCTCTAGGGCACCATCGACCATGACCTTCTTCGTCGTGTCCATACGTCTGAGCTTGTCGTTTACGGGTTGTCCCAACACTCGCCAGTCCACTTTGGGCTACGCGGTGTTACTTGGTGACAACTTTGTCTTCTAATCCTTGAAGCACCAGAACGTTGTCTCCCGTTGTGCTGAGGCATAGTACCATGTGGTGGTGGAGGCATGCTGGCTCTGTCAGCTTCTTAAGGAGTTGCACAACCCCCTATTGTGGGCTAGCCTCGTCTACTACGACAACATCAACACAGTCTATCTCTTCAGCAAATCCGTCCAACATCAACGCATAAAGCATGTTGAGTTTGATCTTCACTTCATTCGTGAGCATGTTGCCGTTAGAGATGTTCACATCCTCCATGCCCTGATGACCTCCAAGTTCGCCGACATCTTCACGAAAGGGGGTGTTAGACTTTGTATTTCTCTATTTACCTGTACATAGACTCTATTAGCCATGGGCCTTCTGTGTAGTTCTGCCATATATATACAGAAAATAATGGAGGATCATTTTCCACTACTATCATATATGTTCCTCCTTTGATTTTAGAATTTACTAATTCTATGGATTGGGATAAAAAATCGAACATATGGATTGGGATAATCCTACAGTATTAATTTAGATACAGGAAGGTTCTTATTATTCTTACATGGAAGTTAAAGCTTGTCATTGAGGTAGCATGTACCCATGAATACATTAAATATCAAGACTAACTGATATTTCTACATATAGCTGAAGTTGAAACCTGCTCTCCTTTCAGGTTTGCAGCTTGGTCAAGTTGGTTCCTCATAGATGCAGCAGAAAATCGTGGCCTATCTGTATCAGATTTTATTCTCTTCTTTTTCGGTTCACCAACTTCTGCAGCGTAGAAAAGCATCTATAGCGACTAAAAGGTCATAAACCTACCATGCAAAATCTTTGCTTACCTATCTTTTTTCTTTGCACAGTTGAAGGTCCCGATTGCGAGAAACCATCTAACATTCCCATCAATGCATTTGAGGCACTGCAAGAAGTCAGCATTGTGAAGTCATTCCAATGTCATTTTTCGCATTCTTCAAATAATTGAGATTTGCATGAAGGTATTCGAAATGTGAAAGTGCTACAAAAACAATTATCCAGTTTCACAGCTATATGACTTTTCCAGACATATAATGTTACTAATACAAGATGAATGAAACAACTAAAAAGTAAGAAAAAGGAACTACTTCCAGGCAACAAGATCAAGGTTGGGGCATTCTTTCTTGATATTTCAAACCCCACTAGTTCATTCCCGGCTTCGTTTTCAAATTCGAGACTCAGAAACAAGGTTCAAGTCAAAGATGCTATCCCTAAGTGAGGGACACCTTGCTGCATCCTGTACTAGCACAGTCAGATGCATATGGTGTTTTGGGTACGGTCACAAGAAAGGGTTGTGTTACCGAAGACGTGTCAATGCACCCAGTGGAAGGTAAAAAATGCCATCATGAACCCTGCTATGGCCACCCATGAGCCACACACTGGGATGACTGAGGAGACGTCGTGCACCATCGGGCAGGCAGAGATGTTAACCACTCCCATTCCTTCGAAGGAGAGTCCCCTCCTTCCCTCGTCCAGTTCTACAAATGTCTCATCGCCTACCCCTCCTACCACTGCCCTAGCCACTTCTCTCTTGCTCATCTCTCCCTCGATCTCCATGGTGAACTTTGCCGTCAACCCGGAGCCATTCATCCCGCCAGCCATGGCCATCGAGGATGGAGGGCCCCAGAGAAGAGTGCGTCGTGAAATCTACATCAGGCGCGGAGTGACCAAGTCTCATGAGGATTGCGCCATTGCCGTGGTGAATGGTGATCTCTCTGTTGCTGAGCGACATTAGACTATCCACAACATCACAAACTTCATCGTCACTCAGTACCAACTCAATGTTAGGTTTTTTGCCCTTCCTCCTCATGGGATTGGCACCTTTAGACTGAAGAATGCCTGCCAGTGAGACACTCTTATTGCTCTCAACCCCCATTTCATTGCTCAGAAACAAGTTACCTTCTATCCTCATGATGAAGTGCCAATCATCTTTAGGAGGATGTCTTTCACTAGAAAATGTTGGATCATGTTGTTGACATATCCTCTTGATTTTAAGGATGCTACCACTCTCATTGAAGTTTGATTGCCCTTTGCCAGAGTTCCGCAGAGGAATTCTGAAGATTCTAGCATGTTGAGGGTTTTGCTGAAAGTTCTTGTCGAAGATGTGCATCAGATACTAGGAGATGTGGTCATCAAGATGGGCCCTGAATCGGATGGGGAAGGTCGCTCTTGGACTATGCCAATCTATATTTTCAACTCTGAGATCCTTTCAGCTAGGCCATCTGATGAGGATGACCCCCCTGAGAACAATGGGGATCCTCACCCCTTCCATGGCCTTGTTCTCCCTGGTGAGCAGCAGCAGCTCGTTGGATTAGCAAATTAATACCTAGAGGAAATTCTTCAGCACAACCCTTTTCCAATGGTTGCGGTCCCAGATCAGGGATCTAACATGGGTCCCCTATCTAGAAAATCTGGCAAATGATGCCATTGATGTAGTGCTGGATCTTGTTGCCTGCAAAGAAAGAATGTTGTGCAAAGGGACTATCTTGGCCCTGCCTGCCCAATCTCAGGGTCAGGACATGCTGACCACGTCCAATTCCGTAGCCACTCTGTCTCAGCTTGTCATTTCAGAAAGTTGCAAAATCAATATTTTCGCCAAGGCAGATGGCAGCATTAGTGGTTGTTCAGTTGTCCTTCCTGGGGGTGTTGAGTTCAATATTATCCTGCCTGATAAGATCAAGAAAGCTCTTGTGTCTGCGGAAAGCAAGCTCAAGAAAAGTATTGTCATAAAAGGCCCTCACTACCTGCCTGAGGAGGACCCCATACATGTGCAGCCCATTTGGACTGCAAGGAACAAGAAAATCACAAAGGTGTACTACAGAAAGAATAGAGCTCCTACGTCCTTGGCACCTCACATCTCTCAAGTCTTTGATGCTTCTAGCTTTATGAAAGAGACAAAATCAACTAGAACTCTCAAAAGGAATGCAACTCTTGTGGTTGATCAAGAACTCAGAAGGAGCAAGAGAATCATGTCTACTAACAAAGGATAGAAGCCACCTTGTCTTTTTGACTCCAAGGGTAAGAAGAAAGGGAAGAACATCCCAAGATGCTCCCCTGCTCAGAAGGCTAAGGATCTTTCTTTTAACCTCCCCTCCGAATTCCCTGATCTGGCTGCCATTCATTTGTTAACATCTAAGGGAATTCACTACCCCCAAATTTCTGTCTCAGTTACAAAGGGTGGGGCAGGAGGTCTGTGGGTTGCTACCTTCGGAGGTGGCTCTACACAAGCTGTTGTTAATGGATCCTAGTTCCCTCTGTCAATTGCCTGGCAGGGTTGAGCCTGTCTTTTGTAATACTATGGCTATGAATCCTAATCATCAGCATCCAATCTTGATACCTAGTAGCATAATGCTTCAGTACTACCTAAGTTTTAGTTGGTTGGCTGGACCTTGTTTATGTAATATAAACCCTTTGATGATCTGGATGATGGTATCTAATATCGGGTTTAACCACTATATTCTGAGCACCGACTGCTTGGGGTTTGTTATGTTATTTCTAAGCTTGGTTCAGTATGGAGCTGGTTGGAATACAATGCTTTGTGGTAATTGGTGTGCTTCCTCGGTGATCTATGATCACAAGGGTAGTGTCTCAAGAACATATATTTTCAATGGATATGTCAGTGTCCCGCATTGGAATTCTGAAGATTCTAGCATGCCGAGGGTTTTGCTGAATGTTCTTGTCGAAGATGTGCGTGAGATACCACGAGATGTGGTCATCAAGATGGGTCGTGAATCGGATGGGGAAGATCAGTCTTGGACTGTGCCAATCTACATTTTCAACTTTGAGATCCTTTCAGCTAGGCCATCTTATGAGGATGGCCCCCCTGAGAACAATGGGGATCCTCACCCCTTCCATGGCCCTGTTCTCCCTGGTGAGCAGCAGCAGGTCACTGGATTAGCAGATCAATACATGGACGAAATTCTTCAGCACAACCCTTTTCCTTTGGTTGCAGTCCCGGATCAGGGATCTAACATGGGTCCCTTGTCCAGAAAGCTAGAATGTTGTGCAAAGGTACTATCCTGGCTGTGCCTGCCCAATCTCGGGGTTAGGACATGCTAACCAGGTCCAATTCTGTAGATACTCTGTCTTAGCTTGTCACTTCAGGAAGTTGAAAAATCAAGACTCTCACCAAGGCAGATGGCATCATTAGTGGTTCTTTAGTAGTCCTTCTTGGGGGTGTTGAGTTCAGTATTATCCTGCTCGATGAGATCAAGAAAGCTCTTGTGTATGTGGAAAGCAAGATCAAGGATGTACTATCAGAAAAGGCCCTCACTACCTACCTAAGGAGGACCCCATACGTGAGCAGCCCATTTGGACTACTAGGAACCAGAAAATCACAAAGGTGTACTACAGAAAGAATAGAGCTCCTACGTCCCTGGCACCTCACATCTCTCAAGTGTTTGATGCTTCTAGGTTTATGAAGGAGACAGAAGTGACCAAAACTCCTCTCAAAAGGAATGCAACTCCTGTGGTTGATCAAGAACTCAGAAGGAGCAAGAGAACCATGTCTGCGAACAAAGGTTACAAGCCACCTTCTTTGTCTGACTTCAAGGGTAAGGAGAAAGGGAAGAACATCCCAAGATGCTCCCCTACTCAGAAGGCTAAGGTTCTTTTTTTAACCTCCCCTCTGAATTCCCTGATCTGGATGCCATTCATTCGTTAACATCTAAGGGAATTCACCACCCCCAAATTTCTGTCTCTCCGTTACAAAGGGTGGGGCACGAGGTCTGCGGACTGCTACGTTCAAAAGTGGCCGAGGACAAGCTACTCCAGCCTGAAGCCATGATGGACTCAGAAGGAGGCGGCTCTACACAAGTTGTTAATGGATCCTAGTTTCCTCCATCAATTGGGTGGCAGGGTTGAGCCTGTCTTTTGTAATACTATGGGTATGTATCCTAATCATTAGCATCAGAACTTGATACCTAGTAGGTTAATGCTTCAGTACTACCTAAGTTTCAGTTGGTTGGTTGGACCTAATTTATGTAATATAAACCCTATGATGATCTGGATGATGGTATCTAATATCAGGTTTAACTACTATATTCTGAGCGCCAACTACTTGGGGTTGGTTATGTTATTTCTAAGCTTGGTTCAGTCTGGGGCAGGTTGGAATACACTAATTTGTGGTAATTGGTGTGCTTCCTCAGTGATATGTGATCACAAGGGTAATGTCTCAAGAACAGATATTTTCAATGGATAATAGCCCAACAAGAAATTGGAGCATTCTAAAGTGGAATGTTAGGGGTCTGAATTCAGCTGACAAGTGTAATGCTATTCGCTCAAAAATAGAAGAAAGCTCATACTCAGTGTACTGCATCCAGGAGACTAGATCTAGACATTTTGAGCCTTCAGATATCAGAAAAATTGACCCTAAATGTTTTAACAAATATGTCTATTTTCCTTTGGATGGAGCCTTGGGAGGATTACTAGTTGGTTGGAATGGCTCGACTTTCTCCGGGGAGGTTATCTACTCTTCCAGGAATGCCATCACGGTGCTTTTAATAGCTCAACACAATACAGAAAAATGGAAGCTAACCACGGTTTATGGCCCCTGTCATGGTGGAAACAGATAAAATTTTGTAGACTGGTTAAACTCCATCATAATTCAAGAAGATGAAAACTGGCTTTTTGTGGGTGACTTCAATACTTTGATGTACCCTCTTGCTAGGGTTACCTCTGACCACACCCCATGTGTGATTCAAATTGGCACCTCAATTCCTAAAGCTTAGGTTTTCAGGTTTGAGAATCACTAGTTAGAACACCCTAATTTCATAAACATTCTCAGTACAGCTTGGAACATGGAAGTGAGAGCCAACAGTCTAGCTTCTAGGCTATTAGCAAAATTTAAACTTCTTAGAAGAATTCTCAAGAGATGGTCCAAGGGATTAGCAAAGTTCAAGATCCAGCTTAGGCAATGCAATGAGGTTCTGGAAATATTAGATAAATTGGAAGAAAATAGACCCTTGTACTCTGTGGAGGCAAGATTCAGAGAAATTTTAAAAGGGCACATTACTCAGATCCTCAACAATCAAAGAACATACTAGAATCAGAGGTATACAATAAGATGGACAAAGCTAGGCAATGAAAGCACTAAATTTTTTCATGCTGTAGCCACTGAAAGGTACATGATCAACACAATAACAAGTTTGGACTCCCACAATGGTACACCAGTTTGCTCTCATGATGGAAAAGTAGCTATGCTATGGGAAGAATTCAAGAAAAGCTAGGGGACACAATACAGACAACAATATTCTTCAACTTAGATTCCCTGGTAACTGGCCAGGACCTTCATGTCCTAGACCAACCCTTCATTCAAGAGGAAATTGATTTTGTTGTCAAGTATCTTCCTTCAGACAAGGCCCCTGGACCAGATGGGTTCAATGGCGCCTTCCTCAAGAAAAGCTGGCTAATCATTAAGCAAGATATCTATCAGCTCTGTCTAGATTTCTTTTACAATGCAGGTGACATTCAGTGCATAAACAATGCCTACATCACATTGGTCCCCAAGGCTAACAATCCAACCTCAGCAAATGACTTCAGACCAATCTCTCTAATAAATTGTATTGTGAAAATTATCAATAAGTTGCTTGGAAACATACTGCAGAAAGTTGTCACCCCCTTACCCACCAGAATCAATATGGTTTCATCAAGACCAGGACGATACATGATTGTCTAGCTTGGGCTTTTGAGTATATTCACCAATGCCATCACTCAAAAAGACAAATAATTATTCTAAAGCTGGATTTCATAAAAGCTTTTGATACAATAGAGCACTTGGCAATAATCTAGGCGATGCAACATCTAGGATTTTCAGATTTCTTTTCAAAAATGTACAACAGGGTAGGCCCCTGCTGTGCTATTTTATTAATATATATATATATAAACAGATAATTATAAATTGATAGCTAGAGCTGAGAGCAGAGGGGCAGACCCCCAAAGGAGGAAAAGAAACCTCTAGAATAAAAGAGAGAGGACGCCTAGAAAATCTTGTTTCTTTGATGGGCTCATTCTATAAGCCTGAAGACGAGCCTCATCTAGAAGCCTACTTTCCATTCCTGAAGGCTAGGCCTAACTTAATTAAAGATAAGGTTCTTTCTCTGCTTCCAGATCAACCAAGCCGCAATGATGAATACTTCCATGAAAATCTTGTGGGGGAATTGGGTTTTGGCCTCATCCATCATAGTGTAGAAGTCAGTTGCAAAGTTACTATGGATGTTGAGGGTACTCCAACAAGATTGATTGAAGGGACAATAGAAAAAAGATGGAAAGTAGTTTCTTCACAATGCTTGTGACATAGAACACAATTATAGTTATTCCACTCAAGCTTGTGCTTTTTCTTTTGAGAATGTTTCTAACCTTGAGTCTATCCATGAGCAGGAGCCAATTGAAGACTCTAATTTTGTTGGAGCAGCTAGAGTTCCATATCTATATAAAGGGCTTTGGAGGCTGGACATTTTTGTATTGAAGGTGATAAAATTTTGAGGCAGAGTAGCGGGAGTTCCCCAAAGATAGTTCCAAACATCTTTAGCTTCATTAGAAATTGTAGTTTGTTGAATGATGTCTTGCATAGTTTGGTACTCTTGAAAAGCTTGTACTGAAAGAGGGAGATGGAACTGTTGGTCAAAATTATTGTTACGAATAAATTCTGCTACTAAGATATTCTTGTTCTTGGCAAAAGAAAATAGTCTGGGAAATTTGTGTTCCAATAGATTCCCATTCCAAACTTCTAACCAAAATCTAACTATGGTTCCATTGCCTATTGGGCAGTTAGCAATGCCTTTGAAAGTGTCACAGAGTTTTAGTAAATATTTCCACCAGAAGGATCCTTTTTCATTTTCTGGCTGTGGTAATTCCCCATTAGAATAATAAATATTCCAAATAAGATTAACCCAAGGAATATTGTGTCTATTGAAGAACTTATCCAGAAATTTCAGGAGCAAGGCTATGTTCTAACTCCTGAGATTGATTAAACCCAGCCCTCCTTTCTTGTTAGGTCTTGTACACTTTCTCCATGCCACCAGTGGTCTGCTCTTAGCATTTGAGTCAGATTTTCTCCACACAGCATGCCTTCTTGCTTTTTCCACATCTTCCAAAACCGCTACTGGAACTACAACTGTGCACATTGAATATGTGGGGAGAGATGGTAACACAAAGTTAACTAATTGGAGTTTTCTAGCTTGAGTGAGCAGAGAGCATGTGGAAGTTAGTTGTCTTTCCACCCTGCTCATTAGTGGGGCAAAGTGGCCTACTTTTGGCTTTGTTGTCCCCATCGGGAGATCTAGATAGGTGAAAGGCATTCCATGAATATTGCAGCCCATAACATCTACCAAAAGCTGAGCCTTCTGAGGACTCATATTGAGAGGTACCATGGAAGATTTTGCAAAATTTACTCTTAACCCTGTAGACTGAGCAAAGGTCTCCAGCAAGGCCTTTAGGCAAAGCAGTTATTTTTGAGAGGCATTCATGACTAAGATTGTATCATCTGCATACTGGATTATTGGGAATCCTACCTCATCTCTAGATGGTATAGGTAGTTGAAGAAGGCAGATC
>VSTD030000431.1:0-16162 GCA_008808055.3 Sporobolus alterniflorus | reverse complement strand
CCCAATTATGTTGAATTAATCTCAAAGTATGATCCACAAAGGGGTTCTATAGATCATACGACTCCACACAGGCTAGACCAAAACCATTCCATTCCCATTCAAACCACACCATCTAGTCAAAAGAGGATAACAGACTGCTTCTAACCGTAAGCACGACTATCATGATAATTGTACACTTTGCAAAGGTTAGTACCATGTACCCACGAGTAGTAATTTCATCGCTAGCTAAGCGACTAGAGAAGCCTCATTTTTGCCATTCTTACACTTCCTTAGGTGTATGACCTAGAGATCACTACATGCTGTTACAAAGGTTTACTATGGGTCGTATGCGAGGCTTAGCTAAGGTAGTACGCAGTACCATAGCAATGCTATGGTTTCTTGGGGTAGTACGTGGTACCACAGCCCCTCTTGCACCGTGTGATCCTAGGTGAGTAACTACACCAAATTCTCACTCATCTGAGCAAGGCACACTTCCCACAACATCCCTAATTAGTAAGCAAGTCGTTCTATACTGGACACGTGGCAACACCTATTGTCATGTGGTGTCTCCTCCTAAGACTCGATCCTTAGTAGATTCGAGCATGACTAACCACAAACTATGAAGGTCACAACCTTCCCCACCATTCTAAACCTTTCTCAAATCACAGCATCAAACCTTACCACGGTCACCTCACATCACGATGGATGGAAGACCAACACTCTCAACACACAACACAAGCCAAACTCAACATCATATAGATGGAAAGACTTGTACGACGACTCAAGACTGTAGGGCTAAGCAATACTACTAACCATAAAAACCCAATCCTAAAGTATGAAGGCTTAGGTTACCAATTAATGCATGGAGCTAGTGTATACCAGAGACAGAAAGTATATTGGAACAAAATGGTCAAGGGTCACTTGCCTTGCTCTCCTACTGGCTGCTGCTCAAAGTCTTGAAAGTCAAGCTCTTGAAGATTCCCAAAGTCGTTGGTGCCTAACGATAGCGACCGAAAATAAGCAATTACAAACAAATAAATAAACAGTACACCAAACAGTACATAATGTCTATACAAACATTACCAAAAGGATCTACTCATCACTACGAACGCGTGAGCGCAAGAATCTCATAAATTGGAGCTACGGTTTGAAAGTTATGAATGTTTTAAGTTAATAGATTAAACAGTTAATTAAAATAATATGAATTAATAAAGAAAATAACCTAATTGTAATTATAAAAAGTTAAACATGGACCCATATGCAAAATTGCAGGGACTAAATTATAATTTCAAAAAAGTTCAAGGGTGTTTTTGTAAAATTCCTGCCGCAAGCTATTTTCTATAATTATTGAATTATTTTTCTACTGAAAATCCCGTGGAATAGGTCCATGGTCTCATGGACCGGATCTATGGCAGCTCACGGGCACGGTCCACGGGTTCGTTAAACCTGGGACGTCGGCTCAGTGATCTACGACTCAGATTAAAAACATGAAGGGGTATCCTCTTGATCCAATCTCGGCTGTCGGTTCACACGTGGACGGCAGCGGGCACGTCTCTTTCCTCAGCTTTGTCTGACCGAAGCAGAGCACCGGGGTGCCATGGCCGCTGGCTTGAGAGAGCTCAAGCTCAAGCTGCGGTGCACCATTTGCAATGAGGTTTCTTCCTACATGATCTATGTGACGAGAGGAATTCAATTTGCCCACTTACCACGGTGGAAACGAGTGAGGGAAAGCAGGCGACAAGTGAGCAGCTCGGGCGGCCTTCAACGGCGGTGGGGACGGCATCCGATAGTGCTCCGGCTCTAAGGACTCCTCCAGTAGCGGTGGTGTAGGCAGGGGCTCCTCCTCCAAGCGACGAATCAGCACAGGAGGCCTTGACAAGGCGGTTCAACGACAGTGGATGGCTAGGAGGTGGCAGCTCAGTATTGGGTCAAATCCGCACGGGGTAGGCCTCTATTTATAGGGGTTTTTAGATAGAACCATAGATGGCAAAAAATCTTAACACTTTTCTACTTTGAATCAAACTCTATCTCGCAATGATTCAGGAGTAATAAAAAAGGGGGCAATTTCCGTTAGCTCGTAACTGAGCCGGACTATGACTTCGGGTCAGGTTAATGAAGGTTAAGGCAAAAACCTTAGCCGAGGTCGGTCGGGTAGCCGGGTTAGGTCGGGTCTGAGTCGGGTAACCGGGTTAGGCATTTTCCTTAGCTCGGGCTGGACGGGTTAAGCTCGGGTAAGGCAAAAACCTTATCTCGGGCTGCTTTTAGCCTTATCCCTTAACCCGGATCAGGTTAGCTGGGTTAGAGGGTTACCCTTAACCTCTACTTCATATAAATTCAAATCCTCTCCGATTCAAATTCAAATTTAAACTACGGAAGACTTCTACACGCAAAACAATATACAGGAGCATTTCATCACACAATAAAATATGCAACGGCATGAATGCAGCAAACATAATTATCTATGCATAAATGATTCTCTAAAATTTTATTTCCTTATGAAAATCAGGGTGTTACACAAGTCTTGATACATCTTGTTTGTTCCCAAGTGGATAGAATACCGAGAGCAATGAGCCTCATCCATGATTTTGCGGTGAAGCTCAAAGTCCTTTGGAACCACAAGGCAGTCCTTGAACCATAGAACTGTATCGGCATCTTATCGGAAGCATTGAGCTTCACCCAACTCTAGTCTTTGACGGATATGACTCATTCCAATGTCCGTTCCTTGAGCGGCGATGACGTCTTCCTTGATAGTTGAAATGAGAGCTATGTTGTTCAATCTTCTATGTGGAACAACTCAAAGACTCGACTCTTCCGGATCACAACAGGAAGTGTGAGGTTGGATCATGAGATGGTGGCATCAGTTCTTATGACTTAGAGCATCTGCAACCACATTTGCCTTTCTAGGATGATAATGGACTTTCAACTCATAATCCTTGATTAGTTCTAGCCATCTTCGTTGCCCCATGTTCAAGGTAGGCTGAGTGAATAGATATTTTAGACTCTTGTGATCCGTGTAGATGTGCACTAGATTTCCCAAGAGATAGTGCCTCCAGACTTTCAATGCATGAATGAAAGCTAAGAGCTCTACGTCATTGGTGGAGTAGTGCTCTTCATGGTATCTGAGCTTTCGTGAAGCATAGGCAATTGCATGAACATCTTGCATTAATACGCCCCCAATACCCATACTAGATGCATCACAATACACATCAAATGGCTTCTCGATGTCAGGTTGAGCCAATATAGGTGCACTGGTGAGAAGCTTCTTCAATGTGATAAAATGTCTCTTCACATTGTGGACTCCATTTGAACTTGGCATCCTTCTCTAAGAACTTGGTCATCGGCTTGGCGATCTTGGAGAAGATGAGAATGAATCGACGATAATATCCCGCTAATCCGAGGAAGCTACAGATTTGTGTTATTGACCATAGAGACTTCCAATCAAGTAACTCTTGAACCTTGCTTGGGTCAACTGCAATACCCTCAGCTGAAATGATATGCCCAAGAAAAGGAACTTCCTTCAGCCATAACTCACACTTACTAAATTTCGCATAGAGTTGATGGTCACGAAGTCGTTGTAGAATAACCCGAAGATGTTGTTCATGCTCTTATTCAATCTTGGAGTAGATTAGAATGTCGTCAATGAAGACCACAACAAATTTATCCAACTCTGGCATGAATACAGAGTTCATCAGGTACATGAAATATGTAGGGGCATTGGTGACTTCAAATGACATAACCAAATACTCATACAATCCATACCTGGTGGAGATTGCAGCCTTAGAAACATCTTCCGAATGGATCTTGATTTGATGATAACCTGAACAAAGATTGACCTTGGAAAAGACTTTAGCACCAGTAAGTTGATCAAAAAGAATATTGATGCGGGGCAATGGATATTTATTCTTGATGATGACAGCATTCAAAGGCCGGTAATCAACGCATAGCCTCAATGATTGATCTTTCTTCTTCACAAATAATGTTGAACAACCCCAAGGTGAAGTACTTGAATGGATATACCTTTTGTCCAATAGTTCTTTCAATTGTATCTTCAATTCAGTTAACTCCTTGGGAGTCATCTTGTATGGCCGTCTGGAGATAGCTGCAGTGTTGGGTTGTAGTTCAATGGTGAACTCCACATCTCAATCTAGTGACATGCTAGGCAAATCATCTGGAAATACATCTAGAAACTCATGGACCACAGAAATATCTTCAAGATTCTGAGCAGTGGTGTGGTATACGGAAGAATGCTTGGTGACGGGTGGTGGAAGTTGGAGAATAACCACACCATTAGTTGGAGAATCTAGACGCACAGTGCGAGAAATGGTGTCGAGTAGCATCCTGTGTCCCTTCATCCAACTCATGCCCAGTATCACATCGATACCTTTGGCATCCAGGACAATGAGACTAGTTCTGAATAGTTTTCATGTGAGGTTGAGAGGAGTATACATAACTAGCTGCTTGGTGATAACATTTCCTCCTGGAGTACTAATCACACAAGGCGTGTTGGTGGGTTCAATTGCTAGTTGATGTCTTTGAGTGCATGCCTTGCTGATGAAGTCATGAGTAGCTACAGTATCAAATAGAATGGCAATCGGGTGACCCTTGAGGAAAAAGGTACCCATGAGGACTGATTCTCCCTCAGGAATGTCCGCCATTGAGGTGTAGTTTACTCAACCAGTCTTGGCAGTAATAACTCTCGGAGGAGGGTTGGAATGCCTCGGAAGTTAAGGTGCATCAATCCACCTTGGTGTCATACACTCCTTGATGAAATAACCAACTTGACCACAGTTGTGACAGGTGCGTGGAACTATGCCCCTCTTCTGTGATGGTGGGTGCAACATGGTCGGTGGGGGTGCCATAGCTCTAGGCATGATATTCTGATGCGGTGGTGGACAGGTAGCCAACTGATGATGATGATGCTGTGGTGGGTGGTGATGTGGAGCACACACCATCCGGCCGGTACTTGTGAGGAGCACTACCAAATAAGGCTGCCAAAGCCTTCTTCTTCTTGCTTTCCCAATGAGCACGGATGACATCATCCGCAATGATGGTGTTGCTCACTAATTCCAGAAAAGTTCAGTCAGTGTTGAGCGCAAGGCACTCCTGAAACGGTGCTTCTTCTTCGCGTCGGTGTCAACCTACTCTGGAGCATACTGTGCGAGGTGATTGAACTTCTTGGAGTAGGCATACACTGATTGATTGCCTTGCTACAGATCCATGAACTCTCGATGCTTGCTCTTCATAATGCCTGCTGGGATGTGTTGCGCACAAAAGGCTTCACAGAACTCGACCCACTGCACTTGGTTAGCGGGGTGAGTGCTGGTGAAGTTAGCCCGACATGCTCTGGCATTGCCTAGCAATTACTGAGCTGTGAACAGGGTCTTCTGATTTTCAGTACAGTTGAGGAGGTCGAACTTGAATTCAATGGTGCGGAGCCAATGGTCGGCTTCCAGTGGCTCGCTTGCTTCAGTGAAGGTTGGCCGTTGGGTGGCCAGTAATTCCACATAGGAGTTTCGTGCTTGATCTCAAGCATTGCCAACCATAGTGCCATCACAGTGAGAATTGGTCACGAGGAGACACAACAACTCAGTCTGCTCATCCCTTGACTCGCGGATTGATGCGATGACTTGAGCCAAGGTTGGCGGAGGCGACGAGTGCCCATCTGGCTGGACGGACTCGGCATCCACACTTCCATCACGGGTGTTCACCATGCTGTCATCCAAATAAGTCACCGTTAGCTCAGAAATCAAATCTCAGTAATAATCTGAACTTAAGCAATGGTAAATGTGACAAGTCGAAAGTAAAGTGCATTAAGCAGTGGATCTGTCATTACTGTGCATCATTCACAAAGTTCAGTTTCTGATACCCTTGCAGCCAGAATCTGACCTGGAGCTCAACTAAAAAGATATAGAGAAGTTTCTCATCTTTCCAACGGTTATTCGCACACTCTGACACGATAAACGGTTTATAGGTTATGATATTTTAAAGTCGACCAGACTGCTGAAATTCTGGGCTGATCAGATTTGAGCAATCTGAGAATTTTAAACTTTTGAGTCTAGTCCAAGTTCAATCTCAGAAAACTTCTAATACCAAACTCATAGTTAACTTTCTGAACTCTTCAGTCATTACTCATATGCTCAAATCCAATAAACATAGAAGTTATGATCATTGGAACACAATGCACAAGTGAAAGAACCTTAAATACAGATTCTGTTTGGACCGACGACGATCTCGTAAAACCCTACTGGCTGAATTTGGTGCAGAATCAAGAGACATGAACAATACAAAAGTGGTAGATAATTTTGATATCGTTCCAGAAAGTATAGATACATCCTCATACAACCAACGGTTCAATAGTTATGATATCTGCAACTTTGGGGTGCTGCTGGAATTTCCAGTTTTCAGGACATATCGATGTAGCTGACCGAATTGATGTTTGAGCCTTCATCCCAGCGGAAACCGAGGAGGCTCCAAACATTGCAAATGTAGGATGTAATGCCATGACAACATGTCGGTCCTATCTGTTCCTCACCAAAGAAAAACTTTTGCCACATATAGGTGGCGTACGCACAATCGGTAGCAAATTGCACTCAACCCCGTGGTTAGCCCTAACGATACTACTTACGAAACATGGTTAGTGTACCTATAGAAGAGCACAATAATATATGGCATACATCACCACTTATCCCCCAAGTGGCGCCCGTGTATTTAACGCTGAATGGACAGCGCTGCATATATTACGAGAACATATTCACGTCTTTAGGAAAGATCACAAGACATCCCTAGGTCCATACGCCCTAGGTGCGCGGTCGTTACTAGTCACATGACGGACAGACAGCCCCTACCGCATGATAGGGATTGTCCTCAAACAAACCTCATATTGAGGGGACGGGTCTAGGATTCACATCACCCGACGGAAGGATACTTACCTTCTTACCTTTTCGTCAGTGCATCATTATAGAAAAATAAATTGTAGAAAGTAAATTCCTATTAGCTTGCCACCTGTTAAGACTACTATAGTCCTTATATGGGCATCTAAGCGTATCCTCACCATAGGTTTTTGAAAATAGGATCGTACGCGATGTATTATACCCATAAAGCTCTAATACCAGCTGTGACATCCCACCCTTAAACAAGGATGGTCAGTCCTAACCAGGATCATTATGAGGTGTCATTACTAAAGTAATAATGCATAATACATCACATACAAGAATTAAACAGATGAAATACTCTGAAAGTTAAACTTTATTACAATTTGAGTTTTGAATTCAATTATAGAGTTTTAAGCGGAAGATTAAGAATAAAACACATTTGTGGAAGCACTAACTCGATGATTAAGAGCAGCACCTTGCCCTAGGGATGCCAACCTCAGAAATGGCTCACATCGAGAGGGAGAGAGAGAACACACCTACAAAACAACCTAGTATGCAAGGCTTCATAGGATAAGCTCTATACTATACTAAACTCGTGCTAAGAGTGAATCCTTACTTCAAGTTTTAACATCTAGACTATTATAATTAAGCTTTAACATAAGAGCTAAGTTTATTAAATTAAAGCAAGATAATCCTGAATTAAGCCAAACAAGAGTTATAATACAAGTATTAATATAAAGCATGCCATTAATTCATTAATAAAATATTATGTCACCAATTAGCTACATGAATAAAGCCATGAACAAGTGGTTACTCATATCTGAAAGTTGCAGTGATTCGAATCGATGTACACCCTGTAGGGGAAACCTGATACACACGACACGTATGCTTCCCACGCCAGTCCACGTACGCCACTCGTAAGCTTCCTGCGGGCGGTCTTCAAACGTGGTAAACTTTCACGCTAACTCAACAGAGTTGGACAGATTCACTGCTCCCGACTCCACCTCTCAGCCTGGCTGAGTGGCCCGTGGGACCCACCTCTATTTCTCTCCCAAACACAACCATTTAAGTAGTGTGCTTAAGCCAAATTTCTGTTGTCGAACAGGCTACATCAGTTTACTGGACACATATCACCAGCATGTTATCAGTATGTTCAATACTTATTCGCGGGGCCAACCCATCGGTCCTTAACCGACACAGGCGGGTGCTACAATCTTGGAGGTGCCAGCTTACCATATCACACTCCCCGATCTTCCTAACCGACGGTCCTCCACTTTCCACCTAAGGGTCCCGCCCGGTCTTAGGTTAATCAATCCAACAATTCCAAATTGAACTAGAGATGAACAAACACTAAATCTCGCGAGTGGGAGCCTCCACTCGACTTCTACCATAATCTATCATCTAAGCATAGCATTACTAACGATAAGCCACAAAAAGATAGGATTACAAGGATAAACAGGAAGGTCAATCTTAATGCAACTACGGTGTCAATCAACTCCTATAAACTTAATGCACAATCATAATACAACATAAAACAAGATTCAAAATAAAAGACAAGGAGTATTAGTTTAATGCACCGAGGCTTGCCTTGCTGTTGCTCGGGGTTAGTCTCCTCGGTTTATGCTGGCTCCGGTGGCTCCTCGATTCCTTGCTCCGTGGGGTCTAATGTAAAATGCACAAGTATAAGAAATTAACAAAAGTGCAATGCATGGGGTGCAAAGTCTAATATGATGCATGACCATAAGTATTTTACTTAATTTAACTCATAAAAGTTACTTACTAATTTACCTCTACGCCTCTTAATTGATTTAATACACCTCAAGTCCTTATAAAATTAATAACATGCAGGATCTGAGTCTAAACAGGTTGTATGATTTTATATAGTTTTATACAGTATGAGGAAGCACTAGACCAAAGTTGAGCATTTTTCTAAATAGATTCTATTTATTACAATTTATTTACTGCTGCACTAGAAATTAAATCATAATAACTAATTTGTGTAGCAAACAAATATGAGCAATTTTGTACAAGCTACTGAGTATGATGTGCAAATGTATGCAAACCTTGAAGGTTTAGATATTTATAGATTTTTGTAATTAAATATTTCAATATATGAGTTGTAGGAATTTTACAAGAGGCAATAAAGCATAAAAGTGAATTTTGTCAAGGCTATTACCAAGATCTACTCTCAAGGATTCTATAGAAATTTATTTCATATTTTTTGAGTCTCATTGCATTTTCTACATATTTCAGATGTTTATATGAATTTCTAGAAATTTAAAGGAAAACAAAAAAACGGAAAATAGCCGCACATTGTTGGGCCGGCATTTCAGCCCGCGTCCCGGCACTCTTGGCCTAGCCCAACTGCCGTTTTGGCCTACTGGCCCGCACCGGCCGGCGCAACGGCGCACCCGTGTGCGGTCACTGTGCGTAGCGCACGCGCGGCGGCTGCTGGCGAGGCAGGCGACGAGGAGTAGTGGCGGTGACTACAGCACCGGTGGGCACGGGGGTAGCGCTGGGCAAGGTGGTGGAG
This sequence comes from Sporobolus alterniflorus, assembly GCA_008808055.3. Lineage (NCBI taxonomy): Eukaryota > Viridiplantae > Streptophyta > Magnoliopsida > Poales > Poaceae > Sporobolus > Sporobolus alterniflorus. The sequence goes on along the minus strand of VSTD030000431.1, from coordinate 6,778 downwards.
GTGGGAGTGCACCCGAATGCGTGCCACCGGAGAAGGGTTGTGGTGGTGGTGGTGGCTTCAACAGCGGGGGTCGATGGCGGCACACGGCTCCGGTAACCGGTGACGGGGGCAGCGAGGTCCTGCAGCACGAGAGGTTGACAGGGATGGTGAGGCACACGGAGAATGATGGAAGGGGGCTTGGAGGTGTGGCTCACCGAAGGCGGCAGCGGTGGCGGTGCTCCCGCTCGATTTCGACAATGGCGCTCCGACGGCCGGCGGCGGACAAGAGGCAATGGGGAGCGGTGGTGATGCTCGTGGCTCACTCGAGGAGGAAAAGGGGGGGCGAAGAAAAGGAGTGGTGGCGATGACGTGGTGGCCCTATTATAGAGGAGGGGGAGGGGCCAAGCGGCGAGGGCGGGCATGCGGTGGCTGAGGGGATGTGGGGTCCTGGCCCGACCGACGGGCAGCGGCTCAACCGTGGCAGGATCAGATGGGCGGTGCGCGCGTGCGTGGTCGGCCCTAAAATAGGGGAGGCGGCGGTCACTGATGAGTGGGCCCGAGGCCACTGTGACGGGTCGACGGTAGTTTATTCCGATTCAAATTCAAATTACAACTAATTCAAATTGTTTCAAACTTTGACTAACCCAGAAAGGACCTTCCCAAGCTTGAAAATTTTGAAATAAAATATGGTCGTGAAGGATTTGAGGAGAGGAACAATTTTGTCGATAGGAATGTCTTCAGATTCGAAATGGATTTCAAATGAAAAATCAGGGAAATCTCTAGGTTTAGAATTCAATAGAATTTAGTAGAATTTCTTCTTGGCTCTTCAAATTTGAATGAAACTTAGACAAGATACTTGTATTTGCACCAAGTGACTAACTCAACTCATGGAGAAGAGTTTGAAGTTCAATCTAGGAATTTCTTAACTCGGATTGAAAGTTTAAATCAAGGTTAAATCAAATCCATTTTGATTTTGATTAGAATTTCTTTAACTTAAGCACTTGATGCATGATTAAGCCTCAATGAAAGTGATTAGGGAAAGATTAGGAGAACTATAACATGGGGTGTTACAGAACTGTTAGGAAGTTCTAGTTCCCATGGTGTTAGCCAAGATTCAGCTGATTGGAGGATGAACCACCGAATCATACCGCCATGGTACGAGCAGCCAACCTGTAGATATGGTCGTGTTGCAATAGTTGATGCATGAGAACACGATGGAACTGATCGAGTTAGGAGACGGTTCTTCAAGTGTCCTGATCTTGACCTAGATTTCGTGGTACAATAATTTTCATTTTTGATTCCTATTTCAGTAATCTTGAGCTATTAAAGATAACCTTTATTTTCGTTACAGCCTTGTTAGTTTCGTGAATGGATCGATACGAGAAAGTTACCTTGAAGAGAAATGATAATAGATGTGGCAGAGTCGAAATGAGCGTACTTGGAACGAATGGAGGAATGTCGTTAGGCAAGGGCTAACAAGTGCCGTGAGAGACACCTACATGTTCGCATCAATGAGATGCACACCCACATGACAGAAATTGAACTAAAGGAAGAAGAAGAGCTTAAACAAAATGAAGAAGCTCTCAAAAAGTGGGAGGGAGAATTAAGGATACAAGAGGAACAATTGGAGAAGCGCAAAAAAATGTGTTACATCATTTCATTGTACACAGTAGGTAGCATGTTATGTGTTGTAATCTCAATTAATATTCGTTGTAATCCTAATTTATTTCATGTATCATATTTAAAATTTATATACAATTGTTTTCTCAAATTCATTGTCCATAAAGTGAATTCTGAAATGGTTAAATCTGGAATGGTGATGCTAACTGAGAGAGAGAATGCTGACGTAGGTGATGCTGATGTGGCTGTGAGCTAGATGCTGTAGGCTAGTGTAGGCTGCTGTTGAATTGCTGATGGTCGAGAGGGAGAGAGAAAGCTGATGTGACGTAGTTGATAATGAGATAGAGGTAGCACACCATTAGAACCAGCCTAAGTATATGGGTAGTAAAGGGCTCTGACCCATGGATCCTTTAATAATTTTATTTGGCCCTTTTATGAAACCAAGTAAAAATAAATAAAATTTTGATCCAATCCTAATATGATTGGGCACTTAGCATAGCTAGTTTATTTACACATCTTTGAATTTTAACATAATCCCATTCGCTTGGGAGGACAAAATACATAAAAGCTTAAATTGTACTATACTATTTGGCCTTTTCTTTGTACTACTTAATCTCTCCTGTCAGTTTTTATTGTCCTAAGAGAATTCTCTTGATGACAATGAAAATGGAAGTACAGTATGTTTTTATCCATGGGGTCCGCAAACCATGACATTAATTGTCACGTACAATCACATCTAAAAAGTTTATAATTCTTTTTTCTGGGATAAAAAGTACTAATCTCTCTGTTCCTAAATAATTATCATTCTAGCATTCAAAATTTATTACCAAATAATTATCATTACATTTTTATCTTTATCTCCCTCATTGATTTTTGTGCATCTCATTCTTTTACCTCACCTTAATTTCTATGGTCAGAGGTAGAATGACAATTAAAGTTGAAATGAGGGAGTAGTAGAAAACGAAAAGGAAAACAAGTAGTACTGGTGCATTTTCTATTTGAGACGACAAAATTATGGTTTGAGCATGTACGTATATCCAAGACACGTGAAGTCTTGAGAAAACCTTGGCGAGCCAACCGATACAGCGTGGCCACCGACCTGTGCCACGCCAAGCGCGTGCATCGTCGTCCTTGCTGTGCGCGTCGAGCCTGGCGCTCTTGCCCACGCCCGGTTCCCCAGCCGAGGACGACGCGGCATCGGTGGCGGGAGGCGGGAGGGGATTGACGTATCCGGTCCGTAGTCTACGTGGGGAGGCCCGAGGGCTCGGTCCGCGTGCTGCTCGCCGCGCGCCGGGTAGTGGAGCGCGGAGCTGCCACTTCGGCGTAGCCATCACGCGTACTCCGCGTCTCGTTCCGTGGCGCGCCGCCTCGGCACGCGCGCACTCTCTCGTGACGTCTTGAATACAGTACTTAAAAATTACAGCCCGATGATCGATGCCCGGCGCCGGTGGAGCTGCTGCTGCAGCATCTCGTTTTGATCTGCACGCCGTCCCGTCCCGTGTAAATTAACCCAACCATGTCGTTCGTCCAAGCTGCAGCACCACCGTTTTCTTTCGATCTACCCGAAAACAAAAAAAAAAGAATCAGTTTTTTGAGAGGGACAGCAGGCGTGGCAACGTCATTTGTCGTTGGCTTGGTTGGAGCACAACAACCACCCCCACATCACGTCAATCACTACGCCGATCCAATCCACCGAAAAAAAAACGTCGCCCTCGTTCACATGCAGACGATGCGACCGTCAGTGGCGATCCAGAACACAAGGCCTGAAGAACACCGAGCTCATTGACGCGTTTCCGAGGCCGTCTTGAGAACCTAAACCCGCGGCGTAAACAAAACGAGAACCCTGCAGGCTCACTGACCTAGATGAATGTGAGGACTTCGAGACTAGCCAACACCAAATCCCGAGGTAGGACCAATTTTTCGTTTTCTTTCTACTAGTATTAGGCGGCGGGCGAAAAGCAGCCGCGCCGGAAAAGAATTTTTTTCTTCTATTTACTTGTTGATTCAAACGTACACCCTTCAGTCAAGGCGTACAGTACTCCGATCTATTGCGTTTTATTACTGTACTACAGTAGTAATGTCGACCTTACTATACCGAAACACGTACGTCGTCGTCCTTGTGTCTCCACGTCATTGTGACTAATTAACCTCAAACGGATTTTACTCATATATAGAAACACAGGAGGAGGGAACAATAAATAAATGGTATTTCCTAAACCTAAGCCGTAACCCTAAACAAAAGCTCGTATATATTTCCCATTGGGAGTGAGGGGCGAAGGAAAACGACGGCAGCAATCCAGTGTCGTCTAAAAATGCCAGTGGCAACCGAAATGTAATTGGAAGGGCCCGGCACCAGGTCCACTTTATTCTTTCTCTATATAATCCGTTTCGATAATTTGCCGGCTAATGAATAAAATAAGAATAGTATGTAAAGCGGTGTCACCTCCCACGGTCGATAAGATGTGGCCTGGCCTGGCCTGCCTTTGGCCGCCAAGTGACGCGGCATCGTCACCTGGCACAGCTACAGCTGTAGACATGCATCCACTGGTGGCGACCGCACACACGCACCGATCCCGCTGCCGCTCTCACCGCGCATTGACTTGCAAGCAATTCCAATGCAGTCGCCCTCGCCCCGCTCCGCTCCGCCCGCCGGTGCAGCTCGTTTGGCTTGGGCTCAATTTTGCCTTGTGTACACAGAGATCGGGTTGGGAATTCAATCTCTCGGTTTTGCTGTTGAGCACTTACTCCTCTAGTCTCTAGTGCAGTACGAGTGAACAGAAACACGGCCGTTGAACTTTACGCCTCCGCTGTGGAGAGGAGAACCCATCCGTAGCCTACATATGAGGTATCCATCTAACATTTAAGTTAAGATAAGAAGTATGACAGTGTATTTATGTGTCATATGTCTTTGAATCTCGTCTCCCTATTGAGTTGTGCTTCAACGCTGCCATGTGTCTTATGTCTTCGGACCTCGCCTCTCTGCTGAGATGGACTTCGACGCTGTCACATGCCTCGCGGCTCCATACCTCACCTTCAGGCTGAGGTGGACTCCGGTACTGTCATGTGCCGTATGGCTCCGAACCTCGCCTTCCAGTTAATGTGAGCTCTGACGCTGCCACGTGTTTTATGACTCTGTACCTCACCTCCCGATTAAGGTAGGTTCCGACGCTGCGACGTGTCTTAGGGCTCCTTGTGGGCCACGGGTTTCAAGCATAAAGAAAGCCATAGCAGATCTGATTGTGTAGCTAGGCACGCATGTTCCCAACGCACGCGTGCATGTTTCCAAGGCACCTCACGTCAGAGTCATCATAGGCCTGCAAGACGTACGAACAAGCAGCACAGTCAATACCTGCAAGATATGCAGACAAGCAGCTACACTATGGACCACTCGTCTAGCACCGCTACAGTGCTAAGTGACTCGACAGCACGGTGCCACATTGCTGACCGAGTGTAGTGTGGCGGTGACAAGAACAGGGGTGCACACGCCGTTAAAGACATCATTTACTACTACTAGCCATTAGTGTCCTATTGTATAGGGTTTTACCTGCCCGGGGCCACCTGTCGGGTCTTGGGTCTCATTGTAACTGCTCAATCTTTAGTTATAAAAGACCTGGGTAGATGCCAATACTAGGGGTGTTCTTAGACTCTTTTAGGCAAATTCAACCATAGAATTGAACAGTACACACAACAATACAACAACTCTCTCCGTGGATGTAGGATATTATGCTCTGGCGGTCCGAACCACGTAAACCACCGTGTCCATCTTGCTTGAGCGTTGAGAGCCTTAGTCCCTCCAATCAACGAACATTTATGGGCTGCTCCAGTAGCGGTGCCGGGGGAAGTGTCGTAAAACCACTTTGACATTTGGCATATCAGAAAGGGGTCTTTTGCTCTTTGCGTTCGGGTTTCCACTACTCAATGTCATCATCCCCGTGATGACATTGCATCCTTACAGCCTAAGGCTCGAGGTGGCTGCTGTTCTGCAGTAGTTTCACCTTCTCTGTGCTTCTCCCCTGCGGGTATACTCCCGTAGATGACTTCATACTCCAGCGCGTGCTCAACCACGACGGAGTGAACAAGCTCTCATAACCGAGCATATCTATAAGTTTTACCCTTCGGGTGACATGTTTGAGATTTGTTCCCATATATGTTGCCCAGGCCCTTCGTATAGTCAATCGGGCATGCCTCCCATGTTCTTCGGTCCAGCATAGTGTCCAGAAATAGGTCTGGAGCAGCTAAACCTTGGTGAGGCCTGAACGGGCTCCACTTCTCAGCAGCTATCTCAGCTCGCCGACGGTGGGTCATTGTCTCTTCATGTCTGGCATATCTTCTCCCATGTGTTATCATGTTTTGGGATTTGGCTACCCGGTTCTGTACTTGCATCTTTTTGAAGCATCTCTACTTTTCTCACCTCCGGGTTTTTGCCTTGCTTCTTAGTGGGTTTTCTTCTCTTTTTTATGTCTGAAAGGATTAGTCTGCGCAAACTATTCGCTAAGTTGGGTTGTTGTAGGACACTGTGCTCTTTTCTTAGAGGTCAGGTGGTTAATTATTCGCAACGTTCCTTGACCATGTTGTTGAGTAAGTTAACCCCGGGCGCAACTAAGCCCCTGATACGTCCTGAGGAAGTTCTCCCTATGGGGCCCCGTTTAGCCACCGATGGTAGACCACCTTGCCTCAGCCTAGTTCCATACCCTGAGCACGCTACAGGCTAAGCCTAGGTGTCTGTTGGACGGGTCTGCTCCCTAGGTGCCTCCCTCACCGTTAGCGGTTGGTCATTGTGCCTCAGCCTGATCTTACTACTTGGTACGTTCGTCAGGAGATGTTAACTATTATGTACCCCACTAAGTGATGCACAGTGGACGTCCATGCCCCAGGAACAGCATCAACAGAAGTGTCCAACATGAGTAAGGACGAAATGAGTTTTAACTTCTCTTTGAGCATCTCTATCCAGGTTTCTACAACCATTCATCACCCCGCTCGAGGGTCCAGCTCTGGAGGCACTACGTGTTTATTATGCCTCGCCCTGTACGCAATTATGTTCATAAAATTGTTCTTCAATTTTATATCTATTTTTTGCGTATTTTTACCCTCACATGGTCAGTCGCTTTCTCTCTGTCCCGCTTCTAGTTCGAGTTATGCAATCCTATCACAGATGGGTTTGCTTGAGGTACCTATGACT
>VSTD030000430.1:0-16171 GCA_008808055.3 Sporobolus alterniflorus | reverse complement strand
TGAGAGGAGACAGACTGTTTTTGAGTTGAGTTCTTGTCGTAAATCTCTCGTGTGGTCATATTAGCACCTTTCAGTGCTTTCGTTGAGGGTCCTAGCCCGGTTCTGAAGGACGATGGCTTGTCTGTAGCCAGTCGCTCTTGGCCGAGTTAGAGGAGAGAGGTTTCAGGTTGATTTTGGGACATAGGCCATATTCCGAGAGGAATTTTGATTGGCTCCCATTCACCCCCCTCTGGTCACCTTCTCCGGTCATTCAATATATATATGCTGTATGTATTCATTCAGAGCACAACCGTACGTCTTCTTTTTGTAAGCTACCAGCTGCTGTCAAGTGGACTAATATCTCTCCGATTCCAGACATAGTACTTACAATGCTGGTCACGAGCCACAAAACTAGGCAAATCAATACTATAATTTGGGTACTGTCCAGTCACGTGTGTGAGAGCCAATGCGACAAGCATCATCTTTTCCTAGCCAATGGGGTTAACGACGAACAGTATAGCTAGTACAGCGCGACAGCACACGAGGCAATGTATCAGTGTTACATGACCGTGAATGGATTTTATACAGGGGAACAACCGTCAGATCCTGATGGACGACCACAAATGATTAAAATTCATGACACTGTAATCACAAATGCTAGGTCACGGTTGAAGCGTGCCTACCGGCCGGGGTTTGATCCCTGGTTCTCTGAGACAGGGGTCAAGGGCCCTCTAATAAAAAAAATTCCAGAAAGGACATCGGAGGAAGGAAGGTTACCCGCCAAATCATGCGCAGAAAATGGTCTGCGTTGGTTTGATGCGTCTCGGCTGATTCGCTACTACTAGCGCGCGCGCGGCAGCCGTGTTGACACGCTGCATTACTGTATTATTTAGCAGTATTACGCACAGAGTAGCTTGGAGATTACGGAGGGGGAGGAGCTAGTAGTAGCGTGAGTGCTGGTGGCCGATCAATCCATCATGCATCAGTGTCGTCGTCGTCACATGCATGCCCTGCTGCAATTCTTTTGTCACGCCTTACTGTATTTTCTTGGCGGTTTCATCGATCCGCCGTTCAGGTGCTAGTCGCCATAGTAAGATTGCACAGTAGATTATTTTAGCAGTAGTAACATACTGTATAAGCCAAACTGTTGACCGGTTATTATTGGGCACCAGGATGAAGCAGCGCGCTGAGGGGTGAGGGATCCTCTGCTCACAGTCTGCTTATTATTTGGTCTCGCTCCCCACTCACTCACAGTCTGCACGTAGCCCCATGCAAACAGCACAGGCCTCTGCATGGCCATGGCCTCGACCCCGTCCCGATGCACAGAAAGCGACGCCTCCTGTCCTACCTCTGCTGCTCTCGCAACGAGAACGAAAGCGAGAGGTGGCGCGTCCCTGCCACAGAAACCAGGCTGGCAATGGCATTGGACTACACCACCTTAGCTTGCAGCTGCGGCAGAACCCAGCGAGCGAGCATTGAATTAATTGTCATGCAGGCAGCAGCCTGATCAATCCATCTCAATTTACAGTAATTCTTTTCTAGCCCCGGCCGGCTGGCCCGCGCCACACAAACTGGAAGAACACAACGTACAAAGCGTCTCTGGTCTTGCAGAGCAACGGTTCCCTTTTAATTCTCGTCCTGTGCACCAGTATCCAACTATACATGGACCCCCTTTTTATGGATTGTACAAGGACACTGTGCGTACTAAGCAGCAGTAGATTCCGTCACGATCCACCGTATCTACATCTGACCGACCGTTCCCTGTTCTCTTGTTTTTCTCGTGGAAGTATCTGATCGAATTCCCTTTTCTTTACTGCTAGTATCTGACCGATTGTTCCCTGCTTCTTTTCTGCTACTTATACTAGAAATAGAAAAACGCTTATGCCTCCTTTTGGATCAAAGGATTTTCATGGGGAAAACATAGGATTCTCACTCCTATAGCACCCTTTGGAATGCAGGATTTGGGAATGGGAAGAGTAAAGGAAATTTTCCTTTGGAAGCCGCAGTTTCATAGGAAAATTGGAGGATCATTGACATCATTCTTTTTCCTGTAGCATTGGAATGAGGCACACTGTTCATTGTGGTAGTGACCCTCAATTTGCTAAATACACTCAAGAAATTCCTATGGCTATCCAAATGATTGCTTTGAAATTTTTCCTCTATTTTTCAAACTTCAGTTTCACACATGCATTTCTATCATATTCCTATATTTTGAATTCCTGCGTTTCAAATGAGTATTAATTTGTTGATAGTTACTACCTCCGTTTTCATTCCTCAGTTGGTACTACCTCCGCTTTTTTTTACTTATCACTGATCAGTTTAAAAATAAATTAATCACTGATAAATAAAAAAGGAGCGGAGAAAGCAGTTGAGAGGGAACAAAATTTGGTGACGGCGGCTTCTTCATGTGAATGTTTCTTAGTTCATCTCTCCTTGCTTTATTTTAAAATGGGGCACCTTAGCAAGGCGCGTTTCAGCTAGCTAGCTAGCTCTACGACCCATGTGGTCGGTCATGTGCAGAGAGTACGTACGTGCTGACTGAGCGGCTGCTTTGGTCGTTGCATGGCTTTACTAGTACCCTTTATTAGCTTTATTATGTGTCTGTGCTAGCTCCCTTTAATTTCTTTTTCTTCAGATTTTTGCTTTAACTTGCTGCCCTTTATTTACGGAGAGTGATGGCTGACCTTGTGTACGTACCACAGTCGTCTGTCCATGCCCTTGCGAAAATTAGTTGCGATTTGCAAGCAGCCGACGCATGTCTTTTTTCCTCAGGCCACATATATGGGATCGATCCTCCTCTGTGCTTTAGTTAAGTGCTTGCTAGCTTTCCTACGTACCTCACCTCTGATCGATCATGCATGTTACCAGCCCCAGCTCTGGTTAGTTGTGCTGGGGCCTTGGGGAGTTTTAAAATTTAATTTAGAGGTTTTGGCACGAACACACGGAGCCGTATTCATTGCTCCACCCCGCTTTTTCCACTAGGTTAAGTTTGTACTACAATGCAAGCGCGCAAAGCATCATTAAACACACATTGGGATCCATCATGAAGCCATCAGCCGTAGAGAATCTCCAACCCTTGATCGACGCATTGCCCTACAAAGATCGGCCTTGTTGAGTCACTCATCATGCATGCTCACGACGACATGCATGCCCCTCCGCTCTAATTAACTACTCCCTCCCTCCGTTCATTTTTTACTTATCACTAACTAATTCATTTGACTACGATTTAGTTTAGTTTAATCCCTTTGGCCGGTTCGTCATCACGTACCCTAGCTAGGAGCTACTGTATGTGCCACGTTTTTCTGGTTTGGCAATCCATCTTATATATCACACAGCCATCAGGGGTCAAAAAGTCCATGATTATATCGAGGTGGGTCATCATAGAGAAATCATGCCGCGAAGACCCTTGCTTCTTCTCCTTCTGTTCCATCTTGTTGGCAGTTGTGAATGATGAAACATGCATGGGAGGGAGATCAATGAGCGTGATTTTTTTGGACGACAGATCGATGCATGGAAGGAGAGGACAAGTCATTCACAACTGGGCCAATCAGGGCCGTCGTGTTGCCGCCTGCCCTCTGTTCTTTTCTCCATGAACCTGTCCATCTACTCCTTCCTAGGTCGATGCTAAAAAAAAGCCATATTAGGCCTAGCTACTGCCGGTTTTGTTGCATCACGTAGTAGAAACTTTGTCAAACGGTAGCATCTCGTGTCATACGTACTGCTTGCATCGCAATATGCTCACTCAACCATTCCAGTTTTTATGCAGAGGAGAGGAGAGGGAGAGGGGGTGGAGCTGAGCCTGATCAATCCAAGAGTAACTGTGCACTGTCCACAATGGCGATGGCGATGGCTGGCCTCCCCCACCCCTCCTCGCTTTATTTTACCCCCTTCTCTCCCCGCCACCTCTCGGCAAATGCAAGCAACTGATGAGATAGAGAGACCGAGGAAGGGAGATTTGATTAACAAACAAACAAACCCACCGGTGTGTCCCCATGTGCGTGTGCACGCGTCACCCGTATAGATAACTCGGTTTCCCTCCAAAGGAGGAAGAAGCAAAGAATCTCGTAGCTTTCCGTGTTGCGTGCAAGCATCTCTGCTCCGCCTCTTCTCTTCTCACACTGGCCAGCCAGCCAGGCCCAGGCCACCTCCGCTCTTGCTCCGTAACGTCAATCCTCTTAATTCCGAATTCCTGATACGGACGACGGCAGGCAGACAGGCGTGCACGCTGTCGTTTGTTTGTTTCCCCGCTTGCATTGGCCTGTGGCCCTGCTGAGAAGAGGCCAAGACAGAGAGAGCGGGGCGAGCTGGACGACGGGGAAAGGAAAGGGAAGGCGCGGCTAATTGCTTGCATCGTGCTGCTGATAAGAGAGAGAGAGAGAGAGACGCCGAGGTCGGAGGTGGGGTGGGGGAGAGGAGAGAAGCGCCAAGGGCGAAGCTAATACCACCTCGTGGCGCAAAGCTTGGCGTTTTTGCCCTTTCGGCCTGCTAGGGTGCTTGTTTGTTGCGCTCATCCTTTCCCTGCCCCTGTGCGCTGCTGCCCTCGCCGCGCCGTTGGGTGGCTCTTCTTCTTCTTTGGCGCCGACAGCAGGCTGAAACCGAGCGCTCCCAGCGGGAGGACTGTGTCCAAGCCGTGTGCTTGCTTCTGCTCCCTGTGCGCTGCTGCCATTATTGCTCCGACAATCGATTCGTTTCGTTCTGTTGTTGGCTGATGCGCCAAGTGGCCTGGCCGCCTGGTCTTGGAGGAGAGATCGGAGCGGCCGTGGTGGGGAGGCTGACGCCGGGCATGCGTTTCACCACAGGGGGCTCGTCGTCGCGGACCTACGAGCCGACGGCGACGGCGGACACCACCGACCTGCGCTACTGGCTGCACTGGCGCGTCGGGCTGTGCGCGCTCTGGGTGCTCGCCTGCATGGCCGCCGCCGCCTACCTCATATGGCGCCACGAGGGGCCCCGCGCCGAGCGCCGCCCGCCGGGAGCGCGCCACCGGGGCCCTGCCGGCGGCGCCGAGGGGAGGCCGCCCGGGGTGCTGTACGACGACGAGGCGTGGCGGCCCTGCCTCCGCGACATCCACCCGGCGTGGCTGCTCGCGTACAGGCTCGTCTCCTTCTTCGTCCTCCTCAGCCTGCTCATTGTCATCGTCATCTCCGACGGTGGCAACATGTTCTACTACTACACTCAGTAAGCCACTCGTTCTTCGTTTCTTTCACCTTCTCTTGTTCGTGTTACCTTTTCTCGCTTTGTTAATTATATTTACTTGGAGATGCAAGTTAATTGGATAAAGATTTAACTTTTCTCTGTATCTAGTTGACAACAACTGGCCAACAAAACTTCGGCAGTTGTTCTGCTCTATTGGGATTTTAAAACGCGTGGTCGTGGGAATAAAGGAACTGGTTTTGAGCAAATGCTCATGAGAAATAACAATGGAAGCATCAAGCAATTTCTTCAATCCTTTTTTTTCCTGTTATGCTACTACCACGCACATATGATGGCTGGAAACTGTTTTGCTGGTTGGCTTACACAGCAAGCGACCTTCTTTTGATCGTTTTTTTCTTTTCAATAGTTACCACATAGAGTAAGATTTTGAAATTCTGTTTGTGTATGTGGTCAACCTTCTCAACGCTTCATGAATGTTATTTTCTCAATTCTTTTTTACTTGGCACCACCTGAGGATAAGTAAAAATGAATAGATGTAGTACTATAATACTACAGTACCTCCTTACTAAGCTAGTGTTGCAAGAATACCCACTCCAACTATCCGTGCCGCACACTTTCTGTTCCATTCAACCTGAACACTTCTGACACGATTTTGGTGATACATGAATATCCGCCTTTTGTTATTACATCCTTTTACAAATCGCCGGTGTACCTTTTTTCCATCATAAAAAAAAAACCCTTCTGGGATGGTGACTGGTTGGTAGCAAGGAAATTGGCTACAAAGATGCTATGGAACTCTGCTCTTAGAGGTAGCGCTTGTCCCCCAGCTTCTTTCTTCTAAGTGGTTGTTGATCTGTCTGTCACACGCAGGTGGACCTTCATTCTGGTGACGATTTACTTCGGGGTAGGCCCTTCCTCTTTGAACATCCACAATCAAATAGTTCATCGCTCCACTGAATTCTTGAAGCCAGTGATGCGTGTCCAGAACTATTTTTTGGCAACAGAGGCCCTATATCTGAAAACTTACTGTTCTTCAGCTCGGCACGTCCCTGTCCATCTATGGCTGCAGCAAGTTCGCTGATGAGAATGCTGTAGCGGCAGCGGCAGATATGGAACTCGGGACCAACTGCACCACCCGTGGTGTGGCTACTAAACCGAGCTTTGACGAAGGAGATGATGACGACGGAGAGATTGCTGGGTTCTGGGGTTACCTACTACAGATCATCTACCAGGTAAAAGAGGCCGCCACACCACCAAATGCTTTGAAATATCACCCACTTGGAAACCCTTTTCAGGTTTCTTATTGGAGAGGGACATCTGCTTTCTGCACTTACATTTGCTGATTTGCATTGCATCCATGGAAGGGGTCTCGTTTTGCCTTCTTTTTTTTTTAATTTTCCATCGTTTTGCTTTTAAGGTGCAATTATTAGTGCTGGGTAGTTACGATCACACACTAACAAATAAAGTAGCGTGTTAATGAAGTGGGTTCTGCTTCAATGGATCAGATGCGCCCACATAGCATCTTTGTCTCTTACATTACATGAACCATTCCATATCGTTGTTGGTCCCTTTCTAACAACTGTTCATTGCATTTTTTTTCCTTAAAAAGGGCCAGGGCACAATACATTTCTGCATGCAGTCTCCATGCCACTTCATATTCCCTTTGCTTCCCGATGCCTGAATCACGCTTGGGCATTTTCCAGAAGTGTAGGGCTGAGACTTGGTTGTGGCATCAAGTCAAGAAAAAGAAAAAAAAGGGGCCCGATGCTTGCTTTTACTAGCTGGTTTGCTTGTCTAACTTAAATCAAAGTGGTGACTGAATGTCCGTCCACCTAACCTAGGCTTGCGTAGGACAGCGTGAAAACGCCACTTTCGCTTTATGAGAACAAAATAATACCTATAAAACTTCAAGGATGATAACCTAGGTTCAGGCCTTTTTATCGATCTGGGCCTAGTTAATTTACCGAAGCAGGGCGTTGGCAATTGGCATTCTCTTTGCTCTGATCGCCTGAGCCGTTTGTTTTCCTTGTTCATTTTACTGCCCATCTGACCACGCAGGGTCTCACACTGTTGTTGGCAGGCGAATGCAGGCGCCGTGATGCTCACGGACTGTGTGTTCTGGTTCATCATCTTCCCATTCCTCACCATCAAAGACCGCAACCTCAACTTCGTACGTCGTACGATCAACTCGTGCCAACGTAGCACCGCGGTGTGTGTAGACTAAAACCAACGCTAACCGTTCAGTGTGATTTGTCTTTGTGGCAGCTGCTGGTAGGGATGCACTCGGTTAATGCCGTTTTCCTGCTGGGCGAGGCTGCCTTGAACAGCCTGGTAAACCGCCAGATGGTGGCTGAAGAAATACTGTATTCTTGAACGACATTCTGCTCGCAACATCCCGGTTTCTGACGTCTCTCTCTCTCTCTCTTGCAGAGGTTCCCCTGGTTCCGAGTCGCCTACTTCCTCCTCTGGACCGCGCTTTACGTCGTTTTCCAGTGGATCGTCCATGCAGCAGCTCCAATCTGGTAAGCGTGTAGTCCAGTCCTAGCACTCGCGTAGCTGCAGCTTACTGTATATCGTGCTAATAAAAGCAACGACGTCTTGTGATTTCCTCTGGCAGGTGGCCGTACCCGTTCCTCGACCTGTCATCTAATTTTTCACCCTTGTGGTAAGGCCTGTCAGTCTGCCACCTCATCATCGCATGAATGTTTTCCATCGGAGTTTAGTTACTGTGTCTAACAGAATGAAGTCGTGTCGTTTGGTGCGCAGGTACCTCGCCGTAGCAGTGATGCAGGGCCCCTGCTACGTGGTGTTCAGGCTGGCGATCAAGCTGAAGCACCACCTGCTACTCAAGTGGTTTCGAGGCTCGTTCGCAAGGGGCTAGAGCAGCCAGTGTGTTTTTTATTCAGGGAGCTGCGGCGTCGGCAAAAGCGAGCGGGCGCACATTCGTTTTACAGCGTATGCGTATAGCTAAGTAGTTTCGTGTACATGGAATGGAAGCAGCACAGGTTTCAGAGTTTTTGCAGTAATGAAAAAAAAAAGCTGGCGGAAAGGAATATAGATTGATTGATTGATTGATAGCCGGCGTCGGAAGTTGTTTCTGTGGTCAACATTGAGGTCTGTAGGCATCGGGCCGTCAAAGTTGCATCATCAACTAGTTCTTTTCTCTAAAAGGTAGAGGTTATAACCGACCACCAATGGCACACACATACGTGTACAGAATTAGTGACCTCACCTTACCCACAGATGAAATACACAATTAATAAGGAATGAAATGAAATGTTGACGACAAGCGCGGCCCAAAACAGATGATATAGCCCACACCTATCAGGGTTATATAAATATATAGATATAGTTGATGCACTAAACATTATAGTCTCTCTTTGAACTCGCTACTACATATCGATAAAAACATTCATCACTTGTTTAATTTTATTCTCCAGCCAAGAAATCAACTCTAGGACATTTACCTTATTCAAAGAACTAGCTAGCTAACTCATCAGGACCACGAAAAGCTAACCCTTCAAAATGTATATCATTCTCAATTGGTCTTGGACATTTTTATCATATTCCTAAGATTTAAAGTTTTTCATTTTATAATATATTTTATATAGGTATAAGAGAGTTTTAAAAATTGAGGTGGGGCAATGACCCACTTTGTCCCACATATGGGTCCGCCCATGTGCTCATGCATGTACTAATATTTGCATTTGTATTGTGTTTGTAAAAAAACATTAGAACCTCTCTTTTGCATCTCATCGGCTATAGAGTAAGTTTTATTCTTATGCATATCTTTGTGTTAATCCATATAGCTCTTAGATACCAGAGGTGCGATGTAGAAGACCTATATCGATACATTTTGCTATATAATTTTAAAAATAAAAAGGTATGTTTAATAGTCTAAATAGAGTCATGCCCTCTTCCTTTCCTCTCAAATCTATATATATAGCGGGAGCATGTTGTCCCTGTGTCAGACAGCTAGGGACGTCAGTTGAACCAAATAATGTTGCTGAAGGACGCATTATCAGACCACTTTCAACAATGAGTAGTATATTTATGTCCTATAATTTGATTTAGAGACGTATTTGTTGAGTATAAGGTTTAAAGAAAATTACACCCTCCTACCGTTGAAGATGATGTGGAAAATAAGAATGTTGCTTAAATCACATTTTTAGAAAAAATATTATTAGGAAATAAAATGTTGAAGATGATGTGAAAAATAAGAATATGAACCAAGTAGCTCAGGTAGTATATTTTTGTCTCAAGACTGATGCCCCAAACCGGTTTGACAAATTTTTATGATATAGGTCCTCCGTTGAATGATAAAAAATGACCCCAGACCATATAATTCAATTTATTATCCCATATACTACCTCTTTTAGAGATGCTCTCAGTGTCGAACAGTATATCCCATAACAGTATATCCCATACCAATAAGGTGGTCCAACCACGTAACAGTACAGTGTTTTAGAGTAGAAAACTCTAGTTTTTATGTATACCATGGCAATGTTTCCAAGTTTCTGAGGTCTCATAAAAGTTTTGTTTGATCTTTTAAATAATTGTGTGCGTGATTTTTGTTCTATCAAATTTTTTAGAGGTTTTACTCCAGTAATGGACTTGCCAGGATTATTTTGGGTGTTTGGTTTAATTTCAATCATCAAATAAATCTTTTAGGTATGACATACATATGTTCTGTTAGATCATCTTTAATAAGTAGTATATTTAAGTCCTATAATTTGATTTAGCTACTGATTTATT
The DNA here is from genome assembly GCA_008808055.3 of Sporobolus alterniflorus. NCBI lineage: Eukaryota > Viridiplantae > Streptophyta > Magnoliopsida > Poales > Poaceae > Sporobolus > Sporobolus alterniflorus. Next base: position 6,283 of record VSTD030000430.1, on the reverse strand, counting down.
GAGTTTGAGGTCTAAAGAAAAATGTTCTCTCCAATAATCATACATTAAATCATATTATTTAGAAATAAATCATATTATTAGAAAATAAAAGATTGACAATTATGTGGAAAATGAGGATAGAGTCCTGATAGGCGAGACAGTATATTTAGGATCTAGGAGGTTGATGCTCTATAATCATTTGATAAGTTTTTATAAAATAGGACAATTGTTGGATGTTGTTTTATAGATTTAAAGCGATATATTTCAAGATACCACATTGTTTATGACTGGAGATGTTCTTAGAAAGTCAGCAACTAAGAAAACATACCCGCTGTACATGTTTGTATACAAGGTTTATAAACTACTCCCTTCTTCCTCAAAATATTGTCTCTGGTTAGCTAACAATCCAAAATATTTCGAGGAACAGGAGGGAGTACTGAATTTTATATACAATGATTGAAATGGTTCTAAATTTTTGAAATAAAAAAGCTGCATGTGGTTTTGTTTGATCTTGGCTTCAGTTATGATGGGTATTTAATCTGTTGGCATTTTGTATCTTTCATTGTTTATTATTTTGAAAAAATAAATATAAAGATAGTAGAACACAAAAAATCAAATTTTAACTTGCCAAAAAAGAGTGTGTTTGGTTCTGCTTTTTTACATGCTTTGCTTAAAAAGTTGAACCAAAAGTTGAATCAAAGAAAGTTGCTTTATCCCAATAGCTTTGGCAAAAGCAGTTTTTTCATAGTACAATTCTAAAAGCACATTGTGAGATGTTTTTGTCGTCTGTGGGATCGACTTTTTGATACCGGTTTGAAATTCGACAATTTTTTAATTTTGAAAGTCGGTGTTTTTTCAAATTTGAAACTTGAAATTAAAAAAAAATCAAATTTGGGATTTTATTTTGAAATTTGAAAATTTAATTTTTTTGAAAAAAATCTAGAAAAATACGATAAAAACTAGAGTGAATTTCAAGTCCTTTGATGATGAAATCTCTCAAAAATTCGATCGTTTGCATATATATAATTTAAATTTACTTAAATTTGGCTTTTCTATTTTTGAATTTTTCAAGTATTCATAAAAAATCAGAAAAATATGATAAAAAATAGATCAAATTTTAAGATATGTGGTAAATACATTATTCTAAAATTTGATCATTTGATAGCCCTATACAGTTTTACAGTAGTTTTCAACCAAATAACTTTCAGCTTTCTTACAGCTCATAAACCAAAGCAGCTTTTTTAATAGCTCATAACTGATAATAGCTTTTTTCGGCCGGAGCCAAAACAAAATTCTATTTATTTTTAACTAGAAATATTAAAAAATAAAAGTGCCGAAAAGGTGCTGATTTTACGCGGTGGCCCGGCCCGTAGGCTTACAAAAGGGCTGGAATCGAAAACTGCTAAACCCCATCTGGAGTCTGGACACCCCATTGCCAGGCGGAGATCCAGTCATCCGCATTCATCTCCAGCTCTCCTCTCCTCGCCGGGTTCGTGACCTCACTGCTCCGGCGCGGCGACCCGATCCCGCGCTGACGTCCCCCTTCCATCGGGTAAGCGCCCGCCCCTGTTTTTTCTCCGGACTCCAGAGTCTTCGACCGAAACGGGAGAAACTTTTGACACGAATCTCGCAGGTGCATTTTGACCGATCACCATGTCGAAGGCGGGAGCCCTGGATCTTGCATCTGGCGTGGGAGGGAAGATCAGCAAGGAGGAAGTCAAGTCGGCCGTCGATGAGTACGTAATCTGAATCTGAGAGTATATAGCCGTGGATACAGTGAATTCACTACCCGATGTTGTTTTCACGGAATTATATATAAAAAAACAGGGGGGTTGACTCTGTGATTCGTTGCAGTTGGCTGTGTGCTCTTTAGATTTAGTTTTCCAACCACTCCTTGTGTGCTGCGCATGTATGTTTGCATGTTGTAAGTCTACGATTAATTCAATTCTCATCTGAAAAATCAATTCTGTTTTCTGTTTTTTTATTGTGACATGCCCATACAGTTCTAGGTACTTGACATAATTCTTTGCTCTTGATGTGTGTTAGTTCTCGTAGATGCCCATAATTAATAGTTTGGTGGACTAGGTCGACCAAAGTCGCATTCTATACTGTATGGGCATAGGGCGTGTCACAATCTGGTCCTTGCTAACCACCCATGTGTACTGTTCCATTCATATGACTCATAGTACTGTACTGCAGTCTGCTGAGACTGCCCACGGAAGATTTTATCAGTTTAACTTCTGGTCCACGGCAGCTCAGTTGAGCACATGTCATGTTGTTAACCTGTTCTTTTCATACTAAATAGAATTAAGAAGCCGACAAATTATCCAGTTTTCTCCTTTGGACGAAACATGCTGTAGACGCTATAGAATGGAACTAGCATCCTGCTTTGTAATAATACTTGTTTCGTTCTGATTTTTTGGGGTCAAATAATTTTACTAGGTATGAGAAATATCATGGATATTACGGAGGGAAGGAGGAATCGAGGAAGTCCAACTATACAGATATGGTATTGTCTACCGCCGTCACCCATACTCAATTTTTTTATAATTACATGTCAGTTGGACTGTAATTCCTATTCACTAGATCCCCTTAAGGTTTGGGATTCTGCAAGAAATAAATAATAATATTGGCCGGAATTCATATTAAATATAATAAATCAGTGTTGCCTAATGTGGAATGGACCTACATTTGAGTGACAGATTATTTGCTTTTGATGCTCTTTTATTTAATGGAAATAAGATAAATATCAGCAGCTGATGTTTTGATGACATATCAGGTTAATAAATATTATGATCTTGCCACTAGCTTCTATGAGTATGGCTGGGGTGAATCCTTCCACTTTGCTCACAGGTGAGAACTCTTTTGAAAAGAGTGAATTCCTCCTGGTCTTTAATTTGTCAGAAAAGATTCTCTTCTGTCACAAAAAAATCTTTCGGTCTGTTCTAGAAAATACTGGAAAAGGTAACTTGGGCTATGCTTTCATGGGTTTGTGATAATTGGGTACTGAACTACAATTTATATGTTAGATGGAATGGAGAATCATTGCGTGAAAGCATCAAGCGTCATGAGCATTTTCTTGCCCTGCAGCTTGGATTGAAACCAGGAATGAAGGTCAGTTTCTTATTGAAATCTGTGGCTCAATTATTTGCTGCACTTTCTATAACAGAAAGATGTGTGCTTTTCATTTGAGCTGTAGGTTTTGGATGTGGGCTGTGGCATTGGTGGACCATTGAGAGAAATTGCAAGATTCAGGTTTGATTCTGTGATGCTTGTGCTTTTTCTGGCCTCTGTTGTCTCTTAACATACATGGCCCTTTTACTATAGTTGATTGACCTTTACGATTTTATCAATTCTTTTTGAGAGGGATGGTCTCTGGAGTAGAAGAAAACAAAATAAACCATTCTTTATTTAGAGAGAGTCTTTCATTTTAATACTGATCCATTTTCATCTCACTCCATATCCAACTGAATAATGCAATTGTTTGCTGCAGTTCAACATCAGTTACTGGATTGAACAACAATGAATACCAGATATCCAGGGGAAAGGTTATTTGAAACATCATATTCATATGTTAAATTAATAGTGTTTATTATTTCCATAGTTATCATGTTGCTCTTATGTTAAAATGATATTCCAATACCCAGGAGCTCAACCGGTTGGCAGGAGTTAGTGGGACATGTGATTTTGTAAAGGTATAGCTTTCTTATCCAGTAGATCAAATTTCATTCGTTGTTTACCTCTGTTATTTGTAAAATAACTTTGCAGTTGCTGTGCCACACATAAAAGTAATTAGCCTATTTTAAGGAAAAAGTTATAGTAACAGCTCTATGCATTTGGTGGCTGTGTTAAGTTGTTACAACAATGATGCTTTAGATGGAGTTCAAAGAGTCTTACATTTTCCACATATTGGTATGGTACAGGCAGATTTCATGAAGATGTCATTTGCTGATAACACCTTCGATGCTGTTTATGCTATTGAGGCAACATGTCATGCACCTGACCCGGTAAATATTTCAAAACTTTCACATCTGTACTGTCTGTACTGGACTTGTCAATTTCGATTCCTTTTGCAATGTTAAACTCAATTGGTATTTTTTGTTGTAAAGGTTGGCTGCTATAAGGAGATCTATCGTGTTTTGAAGCCTGGTCAGTGCTTTGCTGTATATGAGTGGTGCATTACTGATCACTATGACCCCAATAATGCAACCCATAAAAGAATTAAGGATGAAATTGAGCTCGGCAATGGTCTGCCCGATATAAGAAGTACTCAACAATGTCTTCAGGCAGTAAAAGATGCTGGCTTTGAGGTAAGTCAGAGATTGTGCATTCACTTGTTTTTCTGATTTTGTTCTACTAAGATTTACCTTTGGGCAAATGCATGGTTGATAAAGCCATATACTACAGTTATTTCATTCTGTTTGATATGATTATTTTTCATAGCTTAGCTGATTGGTATAAAAGTTTAATGCTCTATCTTCACATAGGTTGTTTGGGATAAGGATCTTGCTGAGGATTCCCCAGTGCCTTGGTACTTGCCCTTGGATCCAAGCAGATTTTCATTGAGTAGTTTCCGTTTGACATCTGTGGGACGTATGATTACCCGCACAATGGTAAGGCCAATAAGTTTATTCTTTTAATAATACTACATTTTTTTACTTTCTGTCTCTTTTCCTCAATAGCACAACAAATTGTTTTCCTTTTTTTACTTGCTCTTTCATTCTCAGTATCAAATAAAGTTATTTATCTTTTTTCTAAGATTGTACTAACAGTTATGGGAATGATAAATTCTTTATTAACAATGATGTACTGTTCTTTGTCGTAAACACGCCACCACGAGGTGGTTGATTCGACTATGCATTGAATGTATTTGATAAATTTTCAGGTCAAGGCATTGGAATATGTTGGTCTTGCACCACAAGGTAGTGAGAGGGTCTCTGGTTTCTTAGAAAAGGCTGCTGAAGGTCTTGTAGAGGGTGGCAAGTAAGTATCATAGTTACAATCTGATCGACTCTAGTAATTCTATGTTTTGTTTCTATCTCCCCTCATGTATACTATTGTAAACATACATTCTGATGAAGATGATAAATACAGGAAGGAGATCTTCACACCAATGTACTTCTTTTTGGTTCGGAAGCCACTTTCAGAATGAGCCATTAGTGCACATTTCAGGTAGTATTGTATGGGCGTTTCAGAATGGCTCGGAGATCATTTTCTTTAGGTTCTTTATGGTGTTCCTAAGTCAAGTCTTGTCTAGATTTTCAGTGTGGGAGATAAAGGAGACATTTGGACGGAGCCGAATAAAAAATCTGGAATCAGGAAACTGGTGTTCTCTGTAGAGAGAGAAATAGTGAAATATTTATTGCATTCGCCCAGTTGTGTTGTGGGAAGTTCAGATCCGTTTTATTGTATTACTAGGCTGCTTGTGTTGTTCCTTGAACTGACAATATGTAATCTTCATCTTTGTGTGAATTCGGTACCATAAATAAGTTGGTTTGTATAAAACTGCTCCCTGAAAGTTTCTCATGTTGAAACAAATCCGTGTGACATCACTAGGTCCGGATTGTCTGGCATGGCATCACTAGGCTCTTGCTCAATCCACGAGCTGAAGAGTCTGAGAGTACAGCTTGAGGTGAAGTGCTCCATGGACATCCATGAAACCTCCACACCAGTCACCAGGCAGCACCGTCCACTGATCCAACGCCTCCTAGCGACCAAAATATTTTTGGTCGCGCACCACATAGCTGCCTACTGGGCAGACCCAAGCAACATGAGTATGGTTGGCAATGCACTACGTAAGAACACTGATCTGATAGTGTCTGCAGGAGCTCGTCTTAAATCTCGTAAAGTGAGATGCGCTAGAGTTGTGTGGCACATACCTAGGTGGAGAATGTGTTATACGGAAAAGCGTGTGTAGTAAAAGTGTCGCCGTTTTGTAACTATCGGAGACGCGGCTTAAAAATGCAACATGTGTTGGCTAATGCGCGTCGACTTTTATTAGAATGGGTGACACGCATTAGTTAAGCGCGTCACTGTTTTGGCTCCCTCCCCTTTTAAAGACGCGCGACCTAGGTAGGGCAGAACAGGGGCTGCGGTGCCAAACATTGCAGCACCCTGTTTTTGCTTTTTTCGATTTTTTTCTCCTGAATTTTTTTGTTGTGATCTTACAATTATTGCAAGGTTAGTTCTCCTCCTCCTCTTATTCCCCTCTCCTCTTTTTATGTGCGTTCCTCGTTAAATAGATCTTGGTGTAAATTGGAATATAATCTCACTTTAATTTACCTCTTTTTTATTATTGAGTTAG
>VSTD030000429.1:0-16171 GCA_008808055.3 Sporobolus alterniflorus | reverse complement strand
CCTTTTGTTGTTGTAATGAGGAAGAGTCGAGCTGTTGAGATTAGAGAGCTAATCATCAGATGTGTTTCTCAAATGGTCTTGGCTCGTGTTAATCATGTGAAGTCAGGATGGAAGAGCATGTTTATGGTATTTCATTTCTACTTGCACTTATGGACCATTGTATGGAGTATCTTGAATGCTATTATTCCTATTCTGAATATCAACTGTTTGGTGTACTTTTTTGTTTTCAGGTTTTTGCGACAGCATCATATGATGACCACAAAAATATTGTATTGTTAGCCTTTGAAATTATCGAGAAGATCTTGAGGGAGTATTTTCCCTACATTACGGAGACTGAGTCGACGACTTTCAATGATTGTGTGAACTGTCTTATTGCATTTACTAACAGCCGTTTTAACAAGGATATAAGCCTTAATGCAATTGGCTTTCTTCGATTCTGCGCGGCAAAGTTGGCCAAAGGTGACATTGGATCCTCAAGGTTGAAAGAGATTCCCAATTCAAACAGTAATCTGTCCTCGCCTTATTTGACCAATGATGGAAAGAAGGAAACTGTCGTTCTTGTTGATAAGGAGGACCATATACACTTTTGGTTTCCTTTACTAGCAGGTAATTATGTTCTACTTTTTATTTTTGTGCTGCTCTTGCTACTGCATTTGCAACTGACATATTTACAATGCTAGAAGTAACATGACCTACTTTTGAAACCTTGCAGGGTTGTCTGAACTTACCTTTGACTTAAGACCTGAAATCAGAAAAGGTGCTTTGCAAGTATTATTTGACACATTAAGAAATCATGGCCATCTTTTCTCTCTGCCTTTGTGGGAGAAGGTGTTTGATTCAGTGCTTTTCCCAATATTTGATTATGTACGCCATGCGATCGATCCATCAGGTAGTTCTCCACAAGGACAAAGTGTGGAAACTGATCCTGTGGAACTTGACCAAGATGCCTGGCTATACGAGACATGCACCTTGGCCCTTCAGTTAGTTGTAGATCTATTTGTTAAGTTCTATGACACTATTAATCCACTTCTAAAGAAGGTTCTCTCGCTGTTGACAAGTTTCATAAAGCGCCCTCATCAGAGCCTTGCTGGCATAGGTATTGCTGCTTTTGTTCATTTGATGAGCAGTGCGGGATCCATGTTTGTGGATGAAAAATGGCAAGAGGTTGTTTTGTCCTTGAAAGAAGCAGCCACCGAGACTCTTCCAGATTTCTCTTATATTGCATCAGGAGCATACCTGGAAAATGTCCCCGCAGAAAATGGAGGGTCTTCAGATAAAAGAGAGGATGGAAATCAACCATCAGAGGAAAATGAAGAAACGTCTAGATCAAGAAACCTATATTTTGCAATTGGTGATGCCAAGTGTCGAGCTGCCGTGCAACTCCTACTGATTCAGGTTAGTTGTATTTTCTTGGTAGAACTTCCATTTCATCAATGAATTTCTATTTGCTCCTATGTTAAGCAAATTTACAGGTCTTGGTTTCTTCAAATCTGGTACCAAAACCTAGCCTAGTCATGTAATCACAGGAGGTAAAGGTAGATTGGAGAAAACTGTAAGGCAATATAACACTGTATCTAGATAGGGATTTTGATGATATAAATAAATCAGGTTAGTGGGTCTATGAAAAAGCCTTGATAACCAAATATGTTTCTGCTGGAGGTTCCTAAAGTTAACTACTATCTAAATTTCCTGTAGCCTTATATCCTGAAGTAGATATTCTGCGTTCCTGTGCCCTTATATCAAAGTAGGAACCACTATTGATGCAGGATGTATTTCTTGGATATCTGACTTGATGACAACCTGAATTTAATGTGTAAAACAACGGTCTAGCTCCTAGCTTCATCAATTGAAATTTGTTTGTGATTTATACTTTACCTTGGTTGTTAAATAATACAGTGATTTTTATTTCTGTATGATCCCTATTGTATTTACTCACACATTTCCTATATGTAGGCTGTTATGGAGGTGTATAACATGTACAGAGCTCAGTTGTCAGCACAGAACACAGTAACCCTCTTTGAGGCCCTGCACATTGTTGCCACTCATGCTCACAAAATAAACAGTGATCATGACCTGCGGTCTAAGTTGCAGGAGTTGGGCTCAATGACCCAAATGCAGGACCCACCATTGTTGCGCCTTGAGAACGAGTCCTACCAGCTGTGTCTCGCTATCCTCCAGAACATATTCTTGGACAGATCGCCTGACGAAGGGAGGGTAGAGGTGGTGGAGGGCCACCTTATTGGCCTGTGCAAGGAGGTCCTAGAGGTATACTTGAGCATAGCAAGACCTACTCAGCTTTCCAGTGGGATGCAGCCGCTTAGCCACTGGCTTATTCCTGTTGGTTCATCAAAGCGGAGAGAGCTTGCAGCCCGGGCACCTCTTGTCGTCTCAACCCTGCAAGCTATTAGTGGCCTAGGGGACTTGTCTTTTGAGATGAATCTTGGCCAGTTCTTCCCCCTCCTTGCAGGCCTCATAAGCTGTGAACATGGTTCAGGTGAGGTGCAGGTAGCCTTGAGTGATATGTTTAGCACTTGGGTTGGGCCGCTCGTGCTGCAGTCCTGCTGATCCTGAAGTGATATATAGTATGCTGTCATATGTAAGTTTTTCTTTGATCCTGAAGTTCTGTTAATCTTTTTAGTTGCTGGGGGAAGTACTGTGATAAACTGATTTTGCCCTTCTTTCTCCGTTTTCATTCTCTTCTGATTCACATGGGGATGAGTGTATGTTACTATAGAGGACTGAACCATGTAACCTTAGTTTAGTTAAAATTGTGCCCATTTTGTTCACAATCAATAGTTTATTTAGACATGTTTAACATTGAATAAGGCTAGTACTGGACAGGTTTATTCAATCAAGCTACTATAATTTACAAACGCAAATAAAGAAAGAGTCATCATATTTGCTCTCAATCTCTTGAAATTTATCATTGATTTGAATTTGCCTATTATCTTAGTATTTGAAGGTTAAAAGGAGTCGCCAGGTTCGCCCTCAAACTCACAAAATTACTACATTAATACAAAAAGAAGAAAAGATTTGAGCAATTGGATTTTATGAGGATTTAATGGTCAAGATTGAGTGAAAGAGTCCATATCAAATAGCAGAAAAAATGGTCTGAAAAAATAGATGGGAAAGAGTCCAAAACTCCATTAGTAAAAAATGCAACGAACGATGGGGAAAAAATAGTCACTCTCCACCTTTATTGGTGGTCTTTTTCTCTTCCCTGGCTAAAACATGTCACCTGACGCAGGGTTACTGCTTTCATCCCTATTCGACGAAGCTACAACGCTAAGAGACCCTATCTCATGCTAATCCAAGCGAGTCCAGCCTCCACTCAAAACAAGGACCACGTACCACGGAGAAGTTTTGTTGTCATTAACTTTTTTATTATGTTTGATTGTTTGTCTTATTTAAAATATTAATTTAAATATATAAAATTAATAATTATATTTTAACTTTTTAGTAATAAAATAAATAATAATAATAAAATATATACTTTTTGAAATTGAATAAACTAAATGATTAAGCATAACTAAAAAATTAACGCTAACAACAATTAAAATATCCAGTCTTCCGGCGACGTGCAGCATTAGTCCTCGAAGTCCCGCATGAGCGCGCCAACTTCGATGAGTTTTAATTGGATGTTGCCAGTGTCTACTTCAGTGCCTGCGGCAGCGATCCGGCGATGTTTACTGACATTGAAGGAGAAAAAAAGAAAGGAGGCCGGAGAAACCGGAGAGAACGACGTACACCATATGCTCCTGCCGCGGACCCAGAAATTTTCACACGCTGAAATTTGTTCCTGATTCTCATGGTTCTATCTCTACCGTATCCTCGTGCTTGCGACGATGGCTGCATATATAGCGCTCAGACCCTAGCTCAAATTTCCTCTATATATGGCAGCAGTGAAGAAAAGGCGGATCAAGACTTCAAGAGGTAGCTAGCAAACGGGGCTAATATGCAACCATGGATATGCAATTGTTATTAGCAATGAGTGCGATTCTGCACTCAAACAACAGTGAAGAAAAGGATACAGAACTTTCTTTGGCCAGCTAGCCGGTAAAATTTGAGAATCTAGAATACCTGCTAATTAAATTCTTGGAGAAGTAAACAGTCAAAAACGTGTCTGTGACGAGCACCGTGCTACTTTCCTTTGATCGTTCGATGTGAAACTTCCGTACGTGTAAAGCTATCTTGCGGATTGTAAAGGAAGAATAGTAGTACAATGCGTGGGGCAATAATACGTGTCACTTGTTACCGTATACAGGTCAAGCATGGAAAAAAGGTCCACATCGATGCGTGTAACTTAATTGTAAAACATCCTATGCGCGCGGTCCCTTTATATTAAGAGCACAATCATGTGACCAATTTTTATCTTAAGAGCGTTAGTAGACTAGTAAGACACCAACGCCGATCCTATGGATCGGACTCTGTAGGTAGCCTGCCAGCAGCAGGGCTTACTAGCCGAGCTGCTGCTAGTTCTCAATCCTCTCTAACAAGACTAGGATGATAAAGATAAAACAAGTAACCTTCAGGATGCTAATTAATTCAGTCTTAGAGTTTGTTCCTCATTTCTGGCTAACAGCTCATTTTCATCACATAATTCTGATGGGCATATATGAAGATAAAATAATATTACATGTTAAATTGACGTGAAACAGTTAGATGGTATACCCTAAGGGGCTCACAAGAAAATAAGATTTCAGTTGAAACTACTTTGATATGTGTTTTTGTTTGAACGATTTTTTTTATTTCACCTTATGAAGTTGGCCTTGAAAGTAGTCACCCAAAATTTTGAACAGTATATTCTGGGTTATAGGTGCTACTCTTTTTTTTGGCGTAGGGGTTAGCGGTGTTACTGTTTTTGCTAGTAACAACGGTTAGTATACCATATATATGAACATACACATACCAGGGAGATTAAAATGGTAGTCAATTTTAATGTGGACTTTTGTAATTATATTCGAACAAATTTGTGTTGGATTTCTTAGAAGACTTCCAATGCAAGAAGTAAAAGTCTTCGAAGATCTGTTGTTAGACTGTGGCTTTTATGAGCATAGGGACATATTCCCACCTATAAGCTTCATGATTGAAGTATATGAAAACCCCAAGGCAAGAATATTTTGGTGATTGAGTGGGAATTATGAAGGACTAACATGTTTGTGAGTGTAGGTAAAACAATATATTTTTAACTCAGAGGTCATTGTTTGTTGTCGGGGTGGTTGACAACAACCCATGATGGTTTGATGGAGGTCGCGAGTGTTTAGGGATGGCAACGGGGCAGGTTTGATAAAAATCCGCCCGCAGCCACACCCGCGGCACCCGTCCAAACCTGCCCGTGGCCACACCCGTGCCTGCACCCGCCGGGTTTTGGGTGGATTTTGGGCCACCCGTGGGTTTGAGCAAAGTGGAGGTGAATTCAATCACAAGGGCATGATGTATAGAGGACCAAAAGAAGAACGAAGTTGGTGAGTAAGATAAACGCTACCTAGGATTATGGTACGGGACTTGAGTGGTGCATAATATTGGGCTAAGCCAAAACTTCGAGGCTGACGGAAATTTAGGTGGGCTGACTGGGTCAAAATCATCAAAATTTAAAATTTTGGATATCCGTGGGTCACCCACGGGTGAAAAATAAAACCTGCGCCTGCACCCGCCGATTCGTGGGGCGGGTGCGGGTCTGACCCGCGGGTAAAAAATGGCACCCGCGCCCTCACCCGTCGGGTCGGATATCCATCGGATATCCGCATCCGCGGGTAAAATTGCCATCCCTACGGGTGTTGGAGGTGGATCAAGGCTAAGGACAAACTACAGTAAAATGGTTGTGAAGTCTTGGCTTATTTCTTTGGCGCTGAGTCCATAGGAAACCCTAGACAATCAAGAGGGTTGACCATGCATCGTCTCATAATGGACACTAGGTTTGAAAGGAGTTTGGATGCTTGGGTGAATCTCTTTAGGACTATTGGTGGCTATGGAGAAGACCCAGAGATAAGTTGGAATAGTTGAAAACTTGGCCGGTAAAAAAGATAAGTTTTAGCTCTGGAGATGGAGTCACCATACGGCGCACAATCACGATCTGATGAGTGTGTCAAACCGTGCTTGGGCAGGACTCGTTGGATGAGTCATTGGACGGTGTCACGGTGCTGGTCACGCGAGTACAACTCCTACTAGCACACATGAGGTGCCTGAGATCTGAAGTAGTTGGACGAGTCACAGGACGACATCATAGTACCAATCCGATGATTGAGGGTAAAACCAGCACAGGAGGTGCCAAGCGTATGGACCTATCAGTCAAATCATTGGATGACTGCGCAATGTCCGTTTGGTGACTAAGACAATGTTCTCACATGATTAACTTGACGGGCTGCTTTTGGGTTACGGCTATTTTTTACTGGGCTCTTTAAATAGCCGTCATCGGACCTTAAGAGGTCATCTGTCATTGTTTCATTTGAAGAAACCTTGTGGGAGCTTAAGATAATGGAAGGTGGCCACTAGTAGAAAGATTTGTAGTGATCCACTAGTAGTGCTAGGGAGAGTAACTTGAGTATTCATAGTCCTCTAATATTGTGTGAGATTGTGAGAGGTTACTAGAGGTTTTTACTCTTGGTCACATGATGTGATCTAGCTGGTTAGGCATCTGTGCTTAGTTATCTGATGTTGGTTGTGGAGGCCAACACAACTTTGTACATGGTTTGGAGCCCTCCGTGCAAAAGGACGTTTTTTGTGTGATCTTGTTTTGCCTGTTGTCCTTACCTTGCTAGTTTGCATGTTAGATTGTTCTATCTTTGATAGTGTCTTGACATTATATAGAGTGTTTTACTTTGTGTGTAGTTAGTAAATTGAGTGATAAGTTCATCTTGTAAAATCATAAATTTTATTGGGCCACGTGATTCACCTCTCCTCGATATACCTGCAGATTTGGCCCGCGCTAAATGGGTCAGCCCGCGGCCCTATGGATTTTGGCCCGGCATGAGCACGACCTGGCCCTGGCCGGCCCGAAGCATGCCCCATGATGAGCTTGGGCCTGGCCGGCAGCCTGTCGGGTGGGCACGACACGTCCCGTTTAGCTCGCCCGGTGATAGATCCGTTTACCCTGGTCCGGAAATTTAAATGATGTAAATTTATTTTCATTTTAATATCTATATTGAAATCATATTGTTTAATTCAAATCTAGTGATGTTAAAAAAAATTGGCTAAAAACACCAAATTTATCAAATAAAAAATGTTTAAATTTTATTTGGGCTTCGTGCCGGCCCGACCCGACCCGGTAGGCCTGGCCGGCCACTAAGTCCAGTATGACCCATTTAATAGGTTGTGTGCTGTGGCTAGGCCTGGCCGCCAGCCCGTTGAGAGGCCGACCCAGCCTGTTGTGCTAGTCGGGTCAGACCGCGGCTCGGTTAAGATGGCCCGGCACGGGTCCAGGCTGGCGATCTGTAGGTATACTCCTAGGTAGCACACTAATTTAAACTATTAATTATTATAAAAATATTATGTCAAATATGGGATTACTCTAGTTAAAATGTCAAATCAGTCATCCATCTGTGCTATCGATACATCAAACAATGATTTGTCATACAGAAACGTCAAATTTAAATATTCTTTATCAAATCATTGCTTGATAGTGATCAGATCACGATTGATGGGCTATCAGACTATCCGCATGATGATATTTGTTTTGACGTACTACTAGCCCAACACATCGGGGCATAGGTTCATTACGCTATTAATGTCATTATCTTTCCTTTTCTACAGCTATGATATAATTCTAGATTTGGGCGTAGGAGGCATGTAATTATTCAAGCTACTAGTATTACTACATAGAATTCAGTAGTAGCATGACTCTCAGATCACAAACACAAATGAAATCAATAACAACACTACCAGCGAACCTGTAATTATTTGTTATTGATTCATTTCAGCTATAACAGACCTTAAGAAAATACGAAAAGTATAAATTCATAGTACCGGACCGATAAAAGACCATAATTATCCCGATAATACCCCTGGGAACGCCAGTGACTTGGACCTTGTACAAGTGGTTTTTTTCATTCTCATGTCCGATCCAAGGGGTTCCCGCTTCCCAGAGTGATCAATGTTAAGGTGCTGCTGCTTGCGAGATTGCATTACCGATCTCGGTGCCCAATATTGTGAAGTCCTCGATCCCTATCTCAGCGCTGCTCTCCGAACTCGGGGACGGGCGCCTCTGCAACATGCTCTTCATGACCGGCACGCTCGCCTCCACGACGCCGCCTCCGGGGCTGTCCTGGTGGGGCTTCCTCCCAGCTCTGGGCAGCGATCTTCTTCATGCACGTGACGTGCAGGTACCCGTCGTTGCCGCCGTACTGCCACCGGTACGCCCACACCTTCTCCTTTCTGAACCGCCGGAACTTCTTGTTATGTGGGGGGTAGCCCGGAGGACGGCCCTTCTCGCCGCAGACGAGGCAATCGTACTTGGCCTCTTTGCAGAGCTGCAGCATGTGCCCGTCCTGGAGAACGGCGTCCATCCTTAGCGCCGCGCAGCACGGGTGGAGGTTGAGGTCCTTGTCCTTCTCGGACCAGTGGTAGACGAACCCGAGCGTTGCGTGGCCGCAGGCGCTGCAGAACTTCGGGTCGACGGAGGGCGGGGAGTGGAGCAGGAACTGGAACTCGAGGTCGCCGAAAAGAGGATGTTTGATGGAGGATTCTGGGAGGGCGCAGCTCGTGTGGAGGTCGAACGCGCAGTGGTCGCACCTGTACCTCCGCCCGTTGCCGCTGCCGGGTTCCATGCAGCCGTCGCACCGGAACGGCGGGCCGGTGGTGGTCACCAGCTTGAGCTTGTGCGCACGGTGGGCCTTGTGGGAGATCTCCGACGGAGGGTCCTCGTACATCTTCATGGTTAACTAATTTCTCTATTCTCGTATTCCTGATCAGCACACAAGATGCAGACCGGGTATTTATAGCTTATTATGGCTGCCATATACTACAGCTTTCTTTCCTGTACCTACAGAGAAGAACTTTCTCTGGCCAGGTGGTTACAGTTAAAAATCTGGAATGCCTGCTAGTAACTTCTAGTGAAGGTAAACAGTAAAAAACGTGTATGTGGCACACCGTGCCACTACATTTCTTCGATCGGTCGATGTGAAACTTCCGTGTAAACCTGTCTTGTGGAGAGTGAGGAATAATACAATACATCAGTGGAGTAATACGTGACACCGCCTGTTGCCGTATACAGGTCAAGCATATGGCAACAAAACCTGGTTCAGGTCCACGCTTTTAACTTGTGAAGTAAAACATCCTATGCGGTCACTACGGCTGCCGCGATCCTGGCCAAGCATTGTTCACCGCCGTCTCATGAACGTTAACGAACGCGAGGCCGGCACGGTTCAGGATCACTGTCACGGGGAGCCACGGCGAATGATGGGCTTCCGTCCCCTGCTTCGGCTGACTGCATAGGCACCTTGAATTTTGTTCTATTAACTACGAAGCAGAGGGCGGAATATAACAGCAGAATTGTTAGGACGAGATAACACAACAGCGGAACCTGCTGAATCGCACGTGGATATCTGTCACGAAGTTCACTTAGGCTGCGAGCATATTCATCGTTAGAGTGAGATATGTTTCCTTGACTACATAACGTTAAATCAAAATTTGAATGTTGTTTGAGCTAGATTCCCTGTATCACTAGTAGGAAATACTTTATACTTTGACATCAGTTAGTAGCTAAGGTTATCAACATACAACTAAATGATCAGAGATACGTTTGTTTGGTCCTTACAACAGAGTAGCAAATTCGCGGTAGAGTTCTACTACGGTGTTGAGTTACCTGTACCTCCAAGGTACGGGAAGAAACTAAGTTTTTTTAATCTTAAGCGTTAATTTTTATTACATCATTAATAAAATAATAATTTTGATACCTACCAACACTAATTTGATATTGATCCACCACTTAAAGTACCTCATAATATATATCTCTATATTTGCATTGATTCCAAACACTGTAGCAAAACTCTTTAAAAAACATTCTCATATTTTTTATAATTGTATGATGGGTGGATAGGAAACTTTGGTACAAAATTTTGATTGGTGCATGTACCATATATTGGACAATTTGGTTAAACCGCAACAATATGGTTTTTAATAGAGCACAAGTCCCCTGTTCTGTTCTTCTCCATTGTGAAATGCTGGGGAGTGTGGGGTGGCTCAAATTGGATACTGGAGCAATCGACACCGGGTTGTATGACAAGAAAGGTCGATTTGTGACTGCAACATCCTCACCGTCTTCATCTTTCTTCGATTTTCTGATACAGCAGGAGGGAGACCAGATGAAGCAACGGATGTAGTTGTTTGCACCATAATTCGGTTGCTTAACGAGGATAAACTAGATTAAAGGAAGGTAAAATTTTATGTTTATTGTGTACAGGAACCAAAGTTTGGAGCACGGTGGCAAGAGGAAAAAGGTGGGTCAAGTGCATGGTTCAAAGGAAGTGGCAAACGGTCGCACATGGAGAAACTGACATTGCAGAAGGAACCTGGGCGTGGGATTCAGAAATGATTCATCAGCTGGCACAAGGAATTAAAGGAATGGCCAGGAACAGAGTTTGAAGAGGATTCGCCAAAGGGATTAGATGGCAGTTAGGAGCGGAAATCAAAGGAGGATATTGGCTGGTTTCATGTGAACTAATAGAAGCCGATGATGTCTAGTGCAAGCCTTGGAAGAAGCGAAGCACATGCAACCAACAAGGAGAGGCATGCAGGACAGTGCGCGCATCGATGGGCGAGCAACATGCAAATTCATGCAACGACGCATGATGACCTGAGGCGAATACGGCCGGGGAAGGCTAACCTAAGAATCTAGGTAGGGGGAGGTGGAACTGTAGCCGAGGCATGCGTCGGAAAGGGCACATGCGTGAGCCATGCACAGCGTGCAAGCCGGAGGATGTGAGCCATGCGGTACATGTGAAATCAAAAGATAACCCAACTCGTCAGCAAGGGATCTAGGATAAGGGCGCTGGATGAAAGAAACAAACTCTGGTAAAGCGGCTTCAGGTAACTAGGTTAGGAGAGATTGTTAAGGTTTGTTTAGAGAAGAGCAAGAATAAAGGAAAGTGGTTAGTTTGTTGGCGTGAACGAGGTAATATAATATAAGTATGAGGCGTCGGAGTTGGTTGAAGACAGAAGTATTTTGCTATCAGTTTTCTTAGTCATTCTTTGTTCGACACTTAAACTTCTTTAGCACTTTGGTGTGGAAAGTGTTCGCCGTCGCAGCGATACATGAGTTTTCTTTGTTGGTTTGTCGTGTAAACCAACTGGCCCTAGCACTAGTTTGATTTGGAAAGATTTTTCCATATCCATACCCAGGGTAAGTGTGTCGAGGGATCACCACAGCGCCTAGCCCTAGCACAACCACAGGTCATGGTAATCCTAGGATGTTAGCTACCTTCAGTCAGCCTAACACGGGGGTTAACCTGAATCTGCAACAACCGTTTTATCAAACAATGGCATACGGCCTGAATATTTCACCGATGGGAAGCGGCGTGTAGCACAGATCTGTCCCTGATGTTTTGTTCCCAAGAACGCCAGTACCTAGCACATACCCAATAGGAACAGACAGAGCAAATGATGGGGGAATGGCCGATGGGGTTAGAGAGCAAATAGCTAGGACCTTGCATGAATTCAGATTCACTCCAAAAGGTCGCTGTGACACCTCTAGTGTCACTGTAGTAATTACAGTGCTTGAACAGTAACTTACTATGTATTTCAGAAGGTTGAATGAAATCCTTGTAAATTTATTTTGTATATTAAATATTGTAAGGTTTGAATTTCAAATTCAAACTCTTTTCTTTTATTCAAACCAAGTCATTTGGCACTTGTTTTGTAACTCAAAATCTTACATACAAGTGTACCCAACTAAATTCATTTTTGTGAAGATCATGTGAAGATGGAATTTTGTACAATTTACCATATTTTTCTAAAAAAATTTGAACTCCTCTAAAATTCAAGGAAGATTCAAATTTAATTTTTTTTCTAGAATTTGTAACTTGCAATCCTGAGGTATTTTGAAGTTTGTCCAAAAAGTAAAGTTTCTCCTTATGTTTCAAACTATCGACATGCAAAAGTTGGCAAATTTTGGACATCAGGAAGGTCACCAATTTAAATTATAAAATTTGTGCTGATTTTAAAATTTTGGAAAAGAAAAATTAGTGGTAGGGTCCGCTTGCCAGCGGCCCACGACGGCCCAAGGGCACGTGTCCCGGCCAGCGCGTGCCCACGTGCACGTGGTGACACCGCGGTGGCTCGGTCACCGTCCGCCACCTCCGCTCCACACGCAGCCCATGTAGCCACCGCCTCCACGTGCGTGTCGCGTCCTTATCCCCACGTAGCTGCCACGTCGAGGCCGAGTTCCCCTTCCCTTCCTCTCCGCTCTGCTTCACTCCTTGCGAATATAGCCGATGAGCGCTCTGCCTTACCGTGCCACTGCGCCAAGTGCCAGAGCAGCCGCCTTGGACACCTGTCCTCCTCAAGCAGGCTCAGCTGCGTCTGTGAGTTGCTGGGCCACAGACCATCCACGAAGCCGCCAACGACGAGCTCCATCTTCCTCCATGAGCAGCTCATCATCATCGGTCGCCTTCTGACCCCCTCCGGTCCAGCCGCTGCACCCTCGAGCTTCCCCGAGCATGTCATGCCTCTCCGGCCCGAAGAGCTGCACCAACGACCCTTCGTCCGCTCCACCGCCGACTTGTTCTCCGCTGCTAGGTACCTCACCGCCGCTAGCCCACTCGGGTGAGCACCTCATCATCCCCCACTCCCTATCGGGTTCACCATCGACCGAGCTTGCTCCCCGATCCCTCCAGAGTCAACCACCGACTGCCGTCCGGCTGGATTTTGCCGGCAAGCCGCCGTCATCGGTGGGGGAAAAGTTTCCCCTGTTTCAGCCGTGGGCCAAAAAGGTCGAGTGGGCCGAACCCGTTAGCCGGGCTAGGCCGAGCGCCTCTATGGGCTAAGCCCACTACAACAGTGCCAATTTATATTTTCCTTTCAAATTATTTGAATTCAATTCTAAGTAAAGTTCAAACTTCAAAAAATTGTAGGAAATTGAATGGACTTGATAAAATTATAATTTCAATTCTATTATTTGAATTCAAACTTAATCTCTAAAATAAAATTGTAAAATAATTTTTATTTTATTGTTAATTACTTATTTAATTATTAATCCTTGATAATTAGTTATTAATCCATAATTAATTATCCCTAATCTAAAAAATTATGGTTAATTATCTAAAATTAGTGCTAAGCTATCCAAAATTAGAAAACTTGTTAGAACACATTGTTCATGAGTTATGAACTTGAAAGTTTCCATTTTTGCCCTTGTTAAGTAGAACCTTATGCAATTAAGGTTTCTTTATAGAAACTTAACAAGATTTCGCCATGAACACTTAGTACCGATCCTAAAGCTATAGATCACCTCATGGTTGGTCATGAGTGGTACTGAAACCCCTTTAGCTATATCCTTGAGTATAGTTAGCTAATAGGAGTTAATGAAGGAAATAAATAAGATAATTTAGTGATCACCTTAAGGCTTGAGAGTCGTGTCACTCTTACCGTCCTTACCTTTGTACCTCACATAACTTCATGCATTATACCGCATAGGTACCGACCCTGCTGGTTTGGAGAACGTGCCAAACTTCGATGAAGCTAACTTTTCTTCTTCCTTAGACCAAGACAAGCAACTTGCATACTCCTTGAGTAGGATTTTGATTTATAACATTTATATTATGCCATGATTGTGCATTTAAGTATAGGAGTTTGATGAAACCCCAGTTGCACTAAGAACACCCTTACTAAACCACTTTGTTTACCCTATAAAAGAAACATGATGATAGTATGCTATGCTTAGTTGTGTAGGCTATCGGTAGAAGGCGAGTGGTTGGAATCCGCTCACGATATGTAACACCCTGTGTCTCCAATCTATATAATTATGTTAATCACATGTTTAAGAGACCCTAAGTGATGTTGAATTTCTAAATCTAGAGTTAAATTCGAAGTCTTCCAAATTCTGTGTAGTGTGGATCATTAAGCTTAGTCATAGATTTTTCAGAATTAATTGGAGCAGAATTAGTCCACACTCTCAAAAGAGAAATTGTTCCTGATGGCATGATATACATGTGTGCAAATCTAAAAAAAATTTAGAGCTAGGGAAGAATTTATTTCAAGGGTCCAAATAGGGTCATACAACACAGATTCCAGACTTGGCAATTTCTGCAGGTTCTGCTGAACACTTAACCAATTTAAAATGGCATAACTTCTTGGATATTGGGAGTTAGATTGTGCAGGTCAACAAGATTGTAGTACAAGGATTGTAGAACACAATCGAATACTCCTCGTCTAAGTTTGAGCCCAGATGAAATTGTAGCAGTGATTCCAATCTTCCTATGTGTTAGCTTCCAGGCTTTTTGCAGGCATTTGCATAGCAGATGTCACTCTTGGAAATTCAATATCTTCTTCATTTTTGAGATATTGTGTGTGCATGTCAGCTTGATGTTAGTGCAAACCTTGTAGATCATCAGGGTAAACTCCTTGTCCAAAATGGAGCACTGGTCGATTTGCAACGAGGCTTGCAATTAGGCTAAGTGAGCACAAATCTGGTCAAACCAGCTTTGACTCAGAATCTTTTGATTATTTTAAAATCTATAAAGAATTGGAAGAAGTGTCAATGATGAAAAGTGTTCCAAATACGATTTCCTACCTTCAGAAAATTTCTCAGATTTTTCCTGACCTTGTATCTATTTTTCTTGTGTGGAAAAACTATTTTTGAGTATTTCTGAAAAAGGAAAAGCGCTGACGTGTGGGGCTCGCTTGTCAGCAGCTAAGCCGCCACGCACCGCGCCCGGATTGGCTGCCCGGGGCGGCATTGCTGTCACGCCCACGCCATAAAGGCGCCCTGTTCTGACCGGCCCCCTTGTCCGAAGCTCCTCCCGTGTCTGAGCGTGCCACGCCGACAACGCTATCCGAGCGCTGCACGTCGTCGCTGCCTGTCTGCGCCGCACCAAGTGAGTCATGCCGCCGGGTGCCGTCATCTTCTCCGTGCTAACGCCACCGCTCCTCCATCTCCCCACGTAGGTCCCCGCCATCGCGCCTGTCCGGAGCCCGGACACCGAGCTCGGAGCGGCCGTACCGTTGCCGCCAGCCCTCGCCGGTAAGGTCCCCGACCCGCCGGCACCTAAAAAGGGCCCCCCATCTCATCCTATCCCTCGCCATGCCCTTCGTGTAGCACCTCGTCGCCGACGACAGCGAGGCGAGTGGGCCGCTGACAGCCTCAGAGCAGGCAGTCGCCATGGCCGCGTTCCACTCGAGCTGGGCACGAGAGCCAGGAGCACCGTGCCGCTGGGGCTGAAAGCTAGCTGGGCCACGGTCCTCCCCGGCCCAAGTGTCCACTAAGATTAATCTCCACTCTGACTATCATCAAATTAAGATTTGTGATGAAGATATCCCCAAGACGGCTTTCTCTATGAGATACATGCTTTATGAGTATCTTGTCATATCTTTTGGGTTGATGAATGCACTGGCACACTTCATGTACCTCATGAACTCCGTATTCATGCCGGAGTTGGACATGTTTGTCGTGGTGTTCATTGACAACATACTTGCATATTCAAAGAGTACGAAAGATCATGAAGAGCATTTACGAGTCGTGCTTCAACGACTGCGGGACCATCAGCTATATGCAAAAATCAGCAAGTGTCAATTCTGGATTAATGAAGTGTCATTCTTGGGTCACGTGATATCATCAGAAGGAATCATTGTGGACCCTAGCAAGGTACGTGATGTCTTGGATTGGGAGCTGCCAAAATCTGTTCACCAAGTGTGAAGTTTTCTTGGTTTGGCAGGATATTATCGAAGGTTCATTCTGAACTTCTCCAAGATTTCAAAACATATCACCGAACTGTTGAAGAAGGGTACTAAATATGTCTGGAGCAAAGAATCTAATGAGGCTTTTCAGACATTGAAGAAGTTGCTAACGACATCACCAGTGCTAGCGCAGCCTGACATCACTAAACCTTTCTATGTTTATTGTGATGCTTCTAGTACTGGATTGGGATGTGTCTTAATGCAAGAATGGTGAGTGATTTCATACTCCTCGTGACAACTGAGATGCCACGAAGAGCATTACCCTACTCATGATCTTGAGTTAGCAGCC
>VSTD030000428.1:0-16177 GCA_008808055.3 Sporobolus alterniflorus | reverse complement strand
CTGTTGGTCCAGTGGGTACCTACACGGTTCCGGCGTGAAGCCCGTGGAGGGATCAGGTGTCTCATTCCCACGCGGACCCCCAGGGGCCAAAAAGAAGGGACAAAGGTACTCACATGCTAACAGAGGAACTTTGGTAGGTGATGTTCTGGGTCCATCATCTGCTTTGTCAAGGGGTTGTGGTGGAAGCTTCGTGAAAAATAAAGTTGCGTGGATTTTAGCAGACGCTCCCGGAGTGATTTCACCTTGCATGAGGCAATCATTTGTTGATAGGCAATACTCGCCTTCAACCGGTATGGATCATAGCGAGTGGGAAATAATTTTAGAGCTAATACGCATGGGATTTATTGTAAAACAAGAACATGTAAGTGAAGGTTATGACTAATAAAATGTTGTATTTTGTACTCGCACGCTATACTAGCCTTCGTGCGTTTTCATTTGTGAACGTCACCTTCGTGCAATTTCATTTGTGAACGTCGCCTTCGTGTGATTTCATCTGTGAACATCACCTTCAAGTGATTTTTTAGTTACCGACGATATGGCACTGCTTGTGGTTTTCGTTCTTCGAAGCGAAAAGCGTCACCCTCGCCTTCGACCATCTGGGTGGTGCCAGCAATGCCTACGGCATCCTAATGGTCTTGTGGGTTTTCTCAACTTGATACTAAGCTGGGCATGTCATGTTTTCTTAAGTACCTCTTTTTTATCGAAGGTTTTTCCTTAGCCCTTGCATTTTAGGGATGCATATTTCATCGGAGGTTTTTTTTCTTAGCCCCTTGCATTTTATGGGTGCCTCTTTTTTTATCAGAGGTCTTTTCTCTTAGCCTCTTGCATTTTTAGGGGTGCCTCTTTTTTCATCAGAGGACTTTTTTCTTAGCCCCTAGCGTTTTAAGGGTGCCTCTTTTCCAGTGGAGGTCTTTTTTCTTATCTTCTTGCGTTTTAGGGGTGCCTATTTTTTCATCGGAGGTATTTTTTCTTAACCCCTTGCATTTTAGAGGTGCCTCTTTTTTCATCGGAGGTCTTTTTACTTAACCCCTTGCATTTTTTGGGCGCCTCTTTCTTCATCGCAGGTTTTTTTCTTAACCCCTTGCATCTTAGGGGTGCCTCTTTTTTCATCGCAGGTCTTTTGAGCCAATGAGCGAAGGGTCTGATACCGAGCCTCTGCACATGGCTTCGCTACTTGGTGCAAACGTGCGAATACAAGGCTAACCTTGTTAGCCATTTCGACCCTGGATTCACATAGTTTTTGGAGACGGAAGCTTTTATTACTGCTTTGGGGTACATAGTCTCTGCCTCATTAAAAACTTCACACCCTTGCGGACTTCCCTTGTGAGAAAAAGAGTACGAGCCTTAAATTAAATGTGCGATGCTATTGCTCTTGCGAAGGTTCGTTTATAGTTCACGAGACCTCCGTTTACAATTTTGATTTAAATGAAAAACAATGAAGGTTTTTTGCATTCCAAGAATGCTCCAACACTTGGCCTTGAGGATTTGATAAATGGCATGCACCGGGCCTCGTCTTTTCTGTTACTACATACGGTCCAATCCATTTGGCCTCTAGCTTGCTGATGCTTTCAGTGTAAGGGCTTCACAAAAGTACCAGCTTGCCTACATCAAGCTCCCACGGTTTGACCTTTGGAACTCTCCATGTCCTTGTCTCCTCTTAGTATTTCTATAAGTTTGCAACAACTTTGAGCCTGTCTGACTCTAGTAGGTCTTTTTCTTCAGCTTCACTTGGGCACACCAGGGCCTCTGTTCTAGTTCATCGGCTTCGATGTTTCACCTCTTCTAGCTACGCTGCATCGGTTCCATACATTAGCTGGAATGGTGAAAATTTTGTTGCTCTTTACTGATGAAACGTTGGTTCCCGATCTTCCAAGAGGTAGGTCGATTGGTGGAGATCTCGATATTGGTGAAGAAGGCTCTGAACAGACGATCGTAACCTTGCAATCACTATACCACGGGTCTATTGGTTACCAACACGCACGCACACGAGTTGGCCTCACCAAGGAGGGTAAGTTCCTATAGATGCAACCGAGAACACAAGCAAGAACAAGGAAGAACACAACTAAATTGCAGATGAATGATTATACTCGAAAGTTGGGGTCTCACAAACCGTAACGACGGTGAAACCATTTGTAGCAGATTAATCTAAGCAAAACCTGACTAATCTCGACAGCAACTACAGAATATATAAGCTAAGGGTTGTGGCCGAACCCTAGGACGCGTCCCTAGTGGACTCCAACTCGATACATGTGCTATCGGCCCAAAATAGGTGGTGCAGCACCAGAAAGTTTCTGCAAATCTGTTTTGTTTTCACGATTGCGGCCGATTCTGATTTTAGTTGACCACGGAACTACTGCCACTGGAAATATTATCTCCTTATATTTTCATGCATATGTAGCTCACCCAAATCGGAGGTCGGACCCATCCTATACATCAATTTGAAAGCAAGGTGGTACTGGACTCTGAATTGGACTCGAAGTCAGACTACTGGACTCCGAATTGGCTTGGACCTCCACCTTGTTGTGTGTGTTTCCTTGGATCTCCAGCACCTTCTTGATGTCCCACATGTCCTCAATGATCCACACCTTGATTCCTAATAACAATTAAATCATTAGGTAGACATCTATTCTCAAGATCATTAGTAGATGAACATAAGAACGAATTTACCTGACGATGTAGTTGTTGTGCTTGTGATCTCATAATTGGTCCCTGCACCTCAATAGAAGGAGTGATTGTAAATCTGACATCGTCCTCGACGGAACCTCATCTTCTTCTCCCAAGTAAGGTCGTAAATCTGAAATGTTAAATGTGCGACTAACTCCAAACTCAGGAGGCAATTCAAGTTTATGTGCATTATCATTGATTTTCTCAAATATCTGAAAAGGACCATCAGCACAAAACATAAGTTTGGACTTTCTCAAATCAGAAGCTCATTCTTTTCTCAAGTGTAACCAAACTAAATCTTAGTTCCAATTTTACTTCCCTCTAAACTTTACTACCTACAATTCGATACTTCTCATTCATTTTTTCAACGTTTAACTTAGTTGTTTCATGTATCTTAAAAATAAATTCAGATATTTGAGAAGCATCAAAACATGTTGGTTTAGAAGGCGGTAAGGGAAATAAATCAATAGAAAAATGAGAGTTAAAACCATACACTACTTGAGACGGACTTACCTTCGTTGTGGAGTGCACGGATATGTTGTAAGAAAATTTAATATGCAGTAAACACTCCTCCCATAACTTAAGATTAGATTTTAAAATAGCCCGCAACATAGTAGACAATGTACGATTAACTACCTCAGTTTGACCATCAGTTCGGGGATGACCATAGTAGAAAACAGCAATTTTGTCCCCAATTTTAACCACAAGATTCTCCAAAAATGACTTAAGAATTTGGCATCCCTGTCCAAGACAATAGTATTTGGAACACCATGTAAATGAACAATCTCAGTGAAGAACAAATCAGCAACATGTGACGCATTATCGCTCTTGTGACAGAGCATAAAGGAGCCATTTTCGAGAAACGATCAACAACCACAAAAATACTATCCCTCCCCCTCTTTGCTCTATGCAATCCTAAGACAATGTCCAGAGAAATATCCTCCCAAGGCACACTAGGAATAGGAAGAGACATGTAAAGATTATGTGGGTTAAGCCGAGACTTAGCTTTGTTGCAAGTAGTGCACCGTGACACATAGCGCTCCACATCGTGTCTCATCTTTGGCCAAAAGAAGTGGGCGGCCAGGACATCCTCAGTTTTCTTCACACCAAAATGTCCTATCAAGCCACCTCCATGCACTTCCTACAGCTTGTTAGCACAGTATAGAAGACCGTCATGTAGCACATATTTATTCCACGTTCTCCCTTCTCTACAATTTTCATAAGCATTTTTGAAGTCAAAATCAGTAGCATATAATTTTTTTATTCACTCCAAACCAAAAATTTTATGGTCAAGTTGAGAGAGCATAGTATAATGTCTAGATAAAGCAGCGGCAATGACACTGTCTTTCCCTTTCTTATGCTTAATGATGAACGGAAAAGTTTCCATGAGTTCTACCCACTTAGCATGACGTTTATTCAGTTTTGCTTGGCGTCTAATATGTTTTAAAGATTCATGATCAGAATGTATAACAAATTCTTTAGGCCAAGGATAATGTTGCGAAGTCTGTAAAATGTGTATCAAAGCATACAATGCTTCATCATAAGTTGAATAATTCAGAGAATGTCCACTCAATTTTTCACTAAAGTAAGCCACATGTTTACCTTCCTGGAGTAGCATGCCTCCAATACCAATTCCACTTGCATCGTAGTCGAGCTCAAAAGTCTTACCGAAGTCTATAAGTTCATGGAGCGGTGCATGAGACAACTCATTGATGAGGGTGCGAAAAGCTTGGTCTTGTGTATGACCCAAATGGAAGAAAACACCCTTCTTCATCATGTCATTGAGAGGTGCAACAATGCTGCTGAAATCTCTCACGAAACCTCGATAAAATCCCACAAGTCCTAGAAAACTCTGAAGTTGTGTGAGAGTTGCAGGAATCAGCCAACTTTTAGTGGCTTCAATCTTTGCTTCATCCACCTCAATTCCATATGGAGTCACAACATAGCCTAGAAAAGCAACTCGATCAGTACAAAGGTGCACTTCTCAAGGTTAGTAAAGAAATGTGCCTCACATAAGGCACAAAAAACAATGCATAAATGTTCAATGTGTTCATCCAAAGACTTGCTGTAAATTAAGATGTCATCGAAGTAAACTACCACAAATTTACCAATAATTGGACCGAGAACTTCATTCATCAATCTCATGAAAGTGCTAGGTGCAATAGTTAAACCGAAATTCATGAGTAACCACTCATACAAGCCAAATTTAGTTTTGAAAGCAGTTTTCCATTCATCACCTAGTTTCATTCTTATTTGGTGGTAACCACTTCACAAATCAATCTTGGTAAAAATAATAGAATCTCTTAACTCATCAAGTATATCATCTAACCTAGGTATAGGAAAATGATAGCGAACGGTAATATTGTTAATGGCTCTACAATCCACACACATGCACCAAGTACCATTTTTCTTAGGAACCAAAATAACAGGAATGGCATAAGAACTAAGGCTTTCTCGTACATACCTATGGTCCAAAAGCTCTTGGACTTGTCACTGAATTTCCTTACTCTCTTCTAGATTGGTCCTATATGTTGCACGGTTTGGCAATGTTGCTCCTGGGAACAAGTCGATTTGATGTTCCATTCCTCTCAAAGTTGGCAGTCCCGGGGGTATCTCGGTAAGGAAAGCATTTTTAAATTCCTGCAAAAGGTTAGTGATAACATGAGGCAAAGGTGTAGTAATATCATCAAGCAAAAATAAGACTTGCCTACACACTAAAGTATGAAAAGGTGCATCAACAGTGGGAGGAATAAAAAGATCAGACCGGGTAGCAAGCATAGCATGACTTTTCAATTTAATAACATTAAAACTCAAAGGTGGTGATGTTTGGTCATGCTGATTTTCAGATTCACATTTAGCAGTGTTGTACATGCTCGCTCCCAAAGACCTGTTCATTCTCATCGTGGTCCGCTAGATCACCTGAATGGTTAGTCTAAAGTCCTAAGTCATCTTTAGTATCACATGCACTTACATAACCTCCGTCAGCTATAGCAATGTAGGATTTCTTGCTGGGGCAGTCTCACTGGAAGTGGCTAATACCATGGCAACGGTGACACATAATGTCCGATGTGCTCCCGGTAGAAACTGTGGACGGTGAAGGCTTTGCAACTGCTGCTCCCTGTGAAACAGAAGTCTTACTCGGGTACGTAGCGCAAGGTGCTGCCGCAGAAGGTGTTGACGACGTGGAAGGAGCACGGGAAGCCAAAGGTGTCATCGAGGAATGAGCTCCAAAAGGTGTGGCAGTTCTGGATGGGGCCGTAGGTGTTGAAGGAGGCACAAAGGAGGTCTTCATTTTCATCATTTGGTGACCCTGCAATTCTTTTACGGCCAACATAGTAAGCTGGAACAAACAATTAACAGTATTGTATTCCTTATAGTCAACAATATCCTAAATTTTAGTACATAAACCAGAATAAAAATGACAAATTTTATCCTCTGTTTTCTCATTTACACCAGCATGGATCATACCCTTTTGTAACTGAGCATAATAGTCCTCGATAGACATATTGATCTGATCTAGGCATTGCAATTTTTTGTGTAAGTTACATTGATAGGCAGGTGGCACAAATCTCTCACACATTGCAACTTTTAACCTATCCCATGTATCAGGATGTAAACGAAGGGTAGACAATTCATTCCACCAGATAATAGTAAAATCCTTAAACTCACCAGTGTCCTGTCTAACACGATGGTGCTCAGGAACAAGATGGGAACTAAATTTTTTATCAACTATCATCTCCCAATCTAAATAAGCTTTAGCGTCATACAAACCATAGAAGGGAGGAATCGTAAACTTAACTTTAGCAAGAGGATCATCATTACCGCGAGTGTGCTGTTGATTAGGGCCACGATGAGGGTGGCCTCTCATACCCTGTCAATTTGATTGATGTGGAGGATGTGAAAGCTCTTGGTGCACCTGTTGGTCATCGCGGTGCTGTCCTCGTGGTGGTGGACGTGGTGGAGGGTTGAAAGGATCCTCATCCTCCACCTTTCCCACCTCCTCCTCCTTGTCAGGGTCGTCCTCACGAGTGTCATTGGGAAGCTTGTCTTGATCCGTTGCTGGCACTCCAGTCTCCAAGACCTCAACTTGATCAATGATTTCAGCAATGGACTATTCCACCCACTCAAGCTTGGTCATAGCCTTCATCATGGCGTGAACCTCTTTGTTGCTAATGCATTCTTCTTCACCTTCGTCTCCTGCTGGTGGTGGTGGCAGTGGTGGTGGGGGTTGTTGTCCCTATTTTGGTGGCATGGTGAACAGAAAATAGAGAGCAACACAACTGGTTATAGGTTAGTAAAAACAAAGCGCAAGACCAAAGGTGGAAGCACACACTCTCTCAATCATCTTACCCCACTCTTACGATTGTTCTACTTACACTATAGATGGCAATCAGTGGCCGTGTGAGAACCAGAAGAGCATGGGGGTGAATGCAAGGTCAAATCTGTTCTGCTCAGGTGAAGGTGTAGCTTGGAAGTCAAAATATGGTTGCTAAACAAATGCAACTTTGTGACAGAAAAACCAAGTTGAACAAGTGTTCAAAGTAGGAACTCGTTGCTGGGTGAACAAATGTTCAAGGTCTTGTATGGTGATACAAATAGGAGGCGCAAAAGGAAATCAAAACAAAGGCAGAACGAAGAACAAAGGGCAGCACTAGCAGAAAACTCTTCAACAGAGCTCACCGCGGGGCTAGGGCACTAGTAGAAATCCATTTTTTTGACTTCTTGATTCTAATTTTTTAATATTTTTCTCAGATTTTGTATCACTAAAATAGGAAGCACACCAAATTTGAGCACAATTGGATGGAAGGTGTGGCCTGGAGAAATTCACAAAGATTCAGTATGAATATTAAAGCAGGACATGAATTCGAACAGAGGCACTTAGAAGCCAAATTTGGGCAATCTAAATTTTCCAAACCCTGCCTTTGGCGTGGTAAAATGGATGTTGAATTTTTTCTACCCAACTTTTAAAAAAAATCCTGATTTTGAGTTCATATCAAAAAGTTATGGCAGTTTTACCGAACCACCTCCGAGTTAGGGTTTCAAAGGTGCGATACCGACTCGGATGAGAAATCTGGTGAAGCAACGACGATGAAAACATGTTTTGCAGCCTATCTAGGGCTTGCGACACAGTGAATTAACACAAGGCGGCTAGTGGGGCAAACTGTTGAATGTAGCAGATCAGTTTGTTGCTGGATTGCTGGAATTAGGTGAGCGGCACAACCAAATGCATGGAGTGGAGTACTAAAAACAAAAAAAAAGAATCCAAACCAACAACAAGACTCAACCACGATGAACATGAACTCAACAAAGCAACTGAAAACAAAGATTGCGACTCTATGGGCTATAAGATAGCAGAAAGTATATAATTTGTTTGGCTTTTTCGGTGGAGCTTGGTATAAAGACAAAAACTAACTATAAAGCACATGATAATACCTCACAGGCAACCTGAAATCTGATACCACTTGATGAGAGGTTGGTTCCCGATCTTCCGAGAGGTAGAGGTAGGTTGATTGGTGGAGATCTTGATGTTGGTGAAAAAGGCTCCGAACAGACGATCGTAACCTTGCAATTATGACACCACAGCTCCGTTGCTTACTAACACATGTGCACACGAGTTGGCCTCACCAAGAAGGCTAATTTTCTGCAGATGCAACCAAGAACATAAGCAAGAACAAGGAAGAACGCAACTGAATTGCAGATGAATGATTATACTCGAAAGTTGGGGTGTCACAAACCTTAACGACGGTGAAACTATTTCCAACAGATTAATCTAAGCAAAACCTAACTAATCTCGATGGCGGTTACCGAATATATAAACTAGGGGCCGTGGCCAAACCCTAGGATGCGTCCCAAGCGGACTCCAACTCAATACTCAGGCCATCGGCCCAAAATAGTTGGCGCAGCACCAGAAAGTTTCTGGAAATTTGTCTTGTTTCAACGATTGCAGCTGACTCTAATTTTAGTTGATCATGGGACCAGTGGCATTGGAAATATTATCTCCTTATCTTTCCATGCATATGTAGATCACCCAAATTGGAGGTGACATGCTGTACGTCAATTTGAAGACAAGCTGGTCCTGGACTCCGAGTTCGACTCGAAGTCAGACTGCTGGACTCCAAATTGGCTTGGACCTACGATTTTATTGCGCTTCTATTCTCAAAATCGACCTTGTACTTTGACAGTTCCATTGACCACTTATTGACTCTGCCAAAGCTGTCCCTATTGCCAAAGATGTCGTTCAGCGGTTGATTGGTAAAAACTTTGATTGCATGAGAGCCTTAAAGTAATGGTGGATCTTCCTAGAGCTCATAGTGACTGTGTAGCAAATCTTTTCCACCTCTGACTAATATTTCTTGGATGCCGTCAAGACCTCCGAGGCAAAATACACGGCAAATTGCTGCTTCATAATTTTTTCCCTCTTCCATGATTTCCTTTTCAACAACTAGGGCTCCACTGACTGGTGAGTGCATGGTGGAGACGAATAGGATGAGAGGCTATCCCTACTATAGACTCGATAGTGTTGGTAGGTGTTTGAGGTATTGCTAGAGAACGTTGAATGCTTTCTGTTGTTTTGGCTCCCAATCCACTCTAGTGGAGCCCCTAAGTATGGTAAAAAATGGAATGTTGTGCTCTACTAGCTTCGCTATGAACCGATTCAGGGATGCTATTCGGCCTGTGAGCTTCTAAACATCGTTTCTACACTATGAAGGTTGCATTTGAGTGATAGCTCTAATTTTATTGGGGTTTGTTTCTATGCCTTTCATTGAGACTAAACAATCGATGACCTTGCCCCTTGTAATCCCAAATATACATTTTTCTAGGTTGAGCATGAGCTGGACATCATGCATATTTGTGAAGGTTTCTGCCAAGCTGCAAATGTTGGTGTCCTTCTTGGTGGCTACGACTATGTCATCGATGTAAGATAAGACATTTCTACCGACCTGATCCTTCAGAGCTGCCTTTACAGTTCTGTAGAACATTGGGCCAGCATTCCACAGACCTTCGGGCATTCTGAGGTAATAGTATGTTCCAAAACAAGTGATGAAACTTGTCTTCTTTTCGTCCTCTTTGCAGAGCGATATTTGATGGTATCCTGAGAAACAGTCCAGTGATGCCTTCATCTCGCAACCCGCAACAGAATCAATGATTTGGTCAATTCTTGTGAGGGGGAAGTCATCTTTGGGGTAGCACTTGTCCAAGTCTGTAAAATCTGTGCACATCCACCATTTACCATTTTTTCTAACCATCACAACATTCGCTAGCCAGTGATTGTAGGCCACTTCCCTGATAAAACCTGCATCTAGCAGTCTTTGAACCTCCTCCTTTGCTACATCAACTTTCTCTTTGGACATTTTGCAGAGCTTCTCCTTCTTGGGTTTAGTGCTTGGATTCACATGTAACCGCTGCTCAATGATGTCTCTACTGACTCCCACAAAATCGGAGGTTGACCACATGAAAACATCACTATTTTTTGTCGAGGAAAGCTAACAGCTCCGCTTCTTCTTGTTGGCCCACCTCCGCGCCAATTATACACGGTTCTGCCGGGGACTCTAGGATGTAGAGGGACTTTCCTGACCTCACCCTCGGCTTCGATGGCTTTTTTGTATTCTGCCGGAGCTTCCGCTTTACTGTTACCGGCGAAGATGTTGTTCTGCTCAGGCTCTTCTCACAAGAAATGTACATTTTTGTGGCTTGGTGCGAAACCCTTCTCAATGTTCCTGGCTCTTGTTGACTACCAAAAACTGATCTTACGCTGGAGGTTGCCGGTATCTTGAGGCATAGAGAACCTGAATACAAGGCAGCTTCAAAAGTGTTGAGGAGGCCTCTCCCAAAAATGGCATTGTAGGGGTAGAGCTTGTCAACGACGTCAAAAGTGATGTCCTCTGTGCGAGGGTTCTTTGGGGTGCCAAACGACATCGCTAGAGTGATGACCTCGATTGGTTCAATTCTTTTCCCGCCAAAGCCATAGAAGGGCTTCGTTGAGCTATTTCTTATCAAAACCCATCTTTTCGAAGGTTGCAAGGAAAAGGATTTTGACTTGGCTATCATTGTCAATTAGGATTTTGGTGACGTCCCTTCTGTCGATGTGGACGGTGACGACCATGGTGTCAGTGTGGGAAATGAAGCTACGTTGACATCTTGGGAAGAGAACGTTATAGGCATATGGGACCACTTGGTTTGGGTAATCGGGCCTTCGACAGCTACAAGATTGACTTGCCTGTAATAGTCTCGGCATTCTCTCTTGGTATCAAAGTTATTGTTGGAACCTCTGGTAATTGTGAGGATTGTAACATGGGTGGGAAAGGTATCGGATTGTTGTGGAGCCTCTTGGATTTGAGGTGGAGGTTCTGGCGGTGGGTTGGCATTGGGTATGTTATTTGTGGCACTGCCAGGGGGTATGTTATTTATGGAGTTGACAAAGGTTGAGGACAATTGGTTGTGGTGTAGTTGTATGATTGGTAATAAGCCAAAGCTTGGGCTTGGCTATTTTGGTAGGCTTGCGGTGGGAAAAGGGAAGTGTAAGATGGAGAGTATCGTTGGTGGTGGGGAGCCCATTGCATGGTGTGGTTGACTTTACTAGGGGCCGATTGTTGCGAAGGCTACATGGAGTCTTGCTCCATTTTCCTCTTTGACGCAAGGAATATGGGGCAATCATTTGTGCGATGGTTGGTGTCATTGCCGTGAAACATGCAGTATGGAGGTCTGAATGTTTATGGGCCTCGGCTGCGACCTCAGCCACGATTTGGTGCACCGCCTCTTTGGCTGTACTGGGTGGATCTTTGATCGAAAGTTCTTAGGTTTCTTTCTTGCGGGGATTTCCCAAAGTTCTTCTCCCAATTCTCTAGTGGCCCACAGGAATCAGAATCAATGCTATGCACTGACATGGCGTAGCTACGCCGACTATCATTGTAGCAAGGTCTTGGAGCTTTGTCTAGCTTTGAAGTTTCCTTTGCTACTCCAGCTTGTGGAAATGCTAGACCTCTGACTTACTGAATTTTGTGAACTGTTCATAGAGCTCCGGTACTATTTTAGGCCACTCCCTGACTAGATGGCTGTGTAGAGGCCCCACCCGCAAGGCTTTGATAGCTTGAGCAATGACTTGATCATCAGATACATCCAGAGCTTGAGCCTTCAGTTGCAAGAACATTTGCTAGAAATTGGGCAATGTTTCTTTTTCTCATTGAGCGCATGACAAGAGATCTTCTATGTTGAGCCCCACTTGGAACCCCTGAAAGTTGAGCAGGAACTTCTCTTTTAATTGTAGTCAAGAATAGATGTATCTTGGCGGGAGCCTGTAGTACCAATTTGTTGCAGCGTCCTCTGGGGAAATGATGAGAGATTTGGTGAGGGTAGCTTCGTCTCCCCCGGCCGATGCTGTGGCGGCTTAGTAGCATATGAGGAATTTGCAAGGGTCACTGTTGGCATGATATTTGGGTGGTGTTACGGCTCGATAGTGCGATGGCCAGGGTGGAAGCTGTAGGTGGTTGTCCAGTGGACTTTTGGAAACTATGGTGCTGAGATGCGGCAGGGTGGTGGTGGCTAAAAGAATTGTGTCAGTGATTTTTGCACCATCAAGATATAGGGTGGTCAAGATCGCATGTTCCTGTGCCGATGTAGTCTTGCGAACTATGAAGAACTATAAAGCACACTATAGTTTATCATGCTTCAGGCCCCTCCTATGAGGTAATAGTCCCACGTCCACCATTTTTGTTATTGAAGAAGATGAACAATGTTACAATGAGGGTGAGCTAAGAGCTCGAGAAGTTTGCTAAGTAAAAGGGGGAAATGTTCTTGTGTCCCCCTCCCTGAAGTGTAGGGGGCCTTTTATAGCCGGGAGGCGGCTAAATAACTACAAGCTAATTATTTCTATATCCACGAAGGGATTTACATGACTAGTGGATCCAGACTTGAGATGGTCGGTTTGCCAAAGTTGATTGGAGGGTTCCACGGTGTGACAGAACCACCTCAGGGAGGGGGTTCATCGACCAAGATCAACTTGAGTGATTCTCGATGAAGTCTGAACACAATCAACACACATGAGTACAATACCATATATTGAAATGCAAGTAATAGTTATTACAAACTAGGTTCACGTTTTAAGTTTACAAAAGGTTGAAGCTCAAAAGACGTTTCAAAAGATATCTCAGTGTTTGTGGAAGTGATTTCTCTCACATTCAGTACATTCTCTTCGCACTAGAAAAGAATGCCAATTTTTGTACTCCAATTTATGTTTTTGTGCTCTGTTGATGATTGTTTATGTTTGTAGGATGGCAACCGATGAAACTGGTGTGACATCACTCACAGGAGTAGCAATGGGTCCGGTGGTTCTCAAGTGAAATTCAGATTATGTAGGATGGGAGTATGGTGTGTTGGTTGATCCTCAGAACAAGGAGAAAGTACGGTGCTTGCTTTGTGGCCATTTAAGTTTAGGAGGGATTTATCATCTCAAGCAACATGTAGGACATGTTGGGAGTGTTGCTACTAACTGTAAGAAAATGACACCAGAGGCAAAAGAGAAATATAAGAAGTCACTTGAGGATGCAACAAGGAAGAGAAAGGAGAAGATTGCTCTTGATTTGAATTTGAGAGAAAAAGTGAATGTTTCTAGAGTTGGAGAGGAAGATGAAGTAACTTCTATTGCAAGTGGGGTTGGAAGCTCAGAGCCTCAAAGATTAGGACGAATTGATAAGTAGACAAGGGCAATTGATTCTAAAGCAACATAAGCTGAATCTTTCAAGCAACAAAAGATCAATCAAGAACTTTGGAACAAAAGAACCCATGAGCGCAACAATATGTAGCTAGATGGATGTGCACACATGATAATTAATTCACTTCTAAATTCAGATCTATTTACTGTTTAAATTCAATTCTGTTTACTATCTAAATTCAGTTCTATTTAGTATCTAAATTCAGTTTTGTTTACTGCCTTGCAGCCATTCCATTCAATGCTATCAACAATGATGAGTTTGTGCAAATGTGTGAAGCAATTGGGCAATTTGGTCCTGGTTTTAAGCCACCTTCTCCGGAACATGTAAGGGGAAAGCTTTTGGATGAAGAATATGAGAGAACCAAGAGTTTGGTGCAAGAATATGAGGATGAGAAGATGAAGAATGGATGTTCTATCATGATAGATGCTTGGTCCAATAGAAAGAGGAGTATAATAAATTTGGTCACAAATTATGCTGCTGGAACTACTTTTTGAGCTCAAAGGAGATGTTAAGTGTGTCACACACAAGTGAGGTCATATTTAAACTAGTGGACAAAACAATTGAGGAACTTGGTGAAGATGAAGTGGTTCAAGTGGTGACAAACAATGCTTCTAACAACAGGGGAGCCAAGAAACTACTATATGTGAAACGGCCATAAATATTTTGGACTTCTTGTGGTTCTCACACAATCAACTTGATGTTGCAAGGAATTGGCAGCCTACCAAGGTTCAAGAAGGTACTTGAATAGGCAAAAGGCTTCACCATCTTTGTCTATGGACATACAAGAACCTTGGATTACATGAGACATTTCACAGAAGGAAGAGAAATCATAAGGTCAAGAGTGACTAGATTTGCTTCAGCTTTCTTGACATTGACTAGCATTTTGGAGAAGGATCAGCTAAGAAAGATGGTTGTTGATAGCAAGTGGGACACACTAAGAGATGTTAAGTCCAAGAAAGGAAAGGATGTAACAGCAACAATGATGAATCCAACATTTTGAAAAGATGTGAAGATGTGTTTGAGTGTTTTTGAGCCCCTAATAAAGGTCCTTCGCTTGGTTGATGGGGATGTAAAGCCATCTATGGGTTTTTGTATGGAGAATTAACAAAGGCAAAGAGAGAGATAAAACAGTGATATGGCAACATGGAGGCTTGCTACAAAGATGGCATGGCTATTGTTGATAAGAAGATGAAAACCGACTTGATTCTCCATTGCACTCGGTTGCATTTTTGTTGAATCCCCACTATAGTTATGCTGATACTTCTCTCTTTAATGATGGTACAATAATAGAAGGGTTTATAAATTGTGTTGAGACCTTTTATGATGATGATGATGATATGCAAGACCAAGTTGTGAATAAAGAATTGATATTGTTTCAAAACAAGGAAGGATCATTTGCAAAAAAACTTGGTAGGACTTATCAAAACTTTGATTATAATGCAGGTAATTCAGTTTTGAAATCTATTTTCAGTTTTCAAAATTCCATTTGTGGCTGTTTTTAGTAGTAAACTACTAATTTTCTTTGTACAGCATCATGGTAGAGGTTGTATGGAACTGAGACACCAGGTTTATAA
Organism: Sporobolus alterniflorus; assembly: GCA_008808055.3. NCBI lineage: Eukaryota > Viridiplantae > Streptophyta > Magnoliopsida > Poales > Poaceae > Sporobolus > Sporobolus alterniflorus. The sequence continues at coordinate 1,230 of VSTD030000428.1, read as the reverse complement.
AGGATGGATGTGAGAATCCTCTCATTAACTTCAAGCTCTTCTGGGTGTGAGAGGAATTGGAGCATTTTTGAAATGGTTAGTCAATTTTCACTTAATTTGTACTTGAAATCTGAACTGGTCATTTGCTTATGCTTATGCACTTAAATTTCTTTCTTAGTTTGTTTGTAGATACATACCAAGAAAAGAAATAGACTCACTATAACACGTCTGTGTTTTCATCCAATTCAATTTGAAAATGATGGACAAGAGAGAAAAGATCAAGTCCAAGCAGATCACCGATGTACTCATCTCTAGTGAAACTACTGAAGCTCAAGGATTCCTATTTGAGGATGGCGATGAATATGCAAGTTTATCCATAGGGATGAGAATGATGAAGTAATACCCGGTACAAATATTCCTTACTCTGTTATTGAAGAAGCAATGGAAGTGGATGAACAACTTCAGCTGCGTTGAAGGGCAAGAATGAATGATCTTTATAAAGAAGAGAAGTTTGATTCTGAAGAAGATTTTAAGGATGAAAACTTTATGGCAGAAGATTGAAGGGGGGTGATATGTTCCTCTTATGGTTTCTTAGTGGATTATAGAATCCAAATTATGTACTTGTATTTTATTTATGATTACAATATGGAATGCTTATTGTTTTTAATTTGTTTAGTTTCAGTGCTTGTTGCTCTCCTTCAATTTCAGTGCTTGCTGCTCTCTTTCAAATTTAGTGCTTGCTACTCTATTTCAGTTTTAGGTTTATGATTTAGTTTTAAACATGAAGCTGCTCTGCTAAGAAAGATGAGTGCTACCCACTATTATATTATTCAGTTTCTTAGTGAATTATTATTGATTCTCTAATAATTCTCATGTCTTGATGTGCAGGAAGCCAAGAACAAGTAGAAAACGAACATGTAAAACCAATAAATGCTTAGGAATTATCCTTGCTACTAAAAATAAAGTACACAAACTCTTGACTTTACATTTTTAAAATTAACCTTGCTACAGTACAAAATGTCTTGACGGTGTCTAATTGCACCTAAGCTCTACCGCTCGCTCGCCTAGCACCTAATTTTCGGTGGAGTAGCATACAAGATATTTTGCCTAAATTTAACAATCAATATACACTACTGCTACAAATCAGAACAAATTTGCTACACTGAGTAACAATTCATTTCTACTTCTAATTTCCTTCAAGAAATGGCCTTGCAGGGTAGGGTACCCACTGCTTATCCATGGATGGAGAAG
>VSTD030000427.1:0-16180 GCA_008808055.3 Sporobolus alterniflorus | reverse complement strand
CTACTTGTGTGTTATTCCAAATTTGATTCCTTCTAATTAAGTTTTGAGCTTATTTCGATTGTCCTGTAACCACTTTTTTAGACTATTTTATGTAGTGTATGCATGGGTGTTCTGCATTGAATTTGGTGTTCTTGGTGTGGTGCAATCACATTTATCTTTGACATAACTTATCTAGAGCACAACTGAAAGGTGAGGATTCTACATACACTACATTGATAATTCCCTCGTTTATCTTTTCTGTTGTGGTCATTTGGATGTGTCGCAGTGCTGGTGTCAGTAGTTAAGACAAAAAAATGTACCAAGGATTGGACTGCCGTGAGCCAACTCAGATCCTCCAAATGAATGTAGACAAAGTTATTGTTGGTTAGCCATTACAATTGTTGGAACTTACAGTGCAAAGCAAAAGTAAATTGATTGAAGTTATATGAATCGATTGAAACTTGGCATATTTGATATTACACATTTCTACTAACCTGAAATGTGTAAGTTCTGCATTAGATATTTGCCATTTATATAGCATACATGCAAAATAATATTTTAATTTATCTAGTTTGGAGGTTTCTGTTGTCTGTAATTTGACCTTCAAGATATGGTCTTCAAATCAGGTTTGTTCAAGAATCGAGAAGCGAAAGATATTTGATAGACTTATCCTAATCGGTTTTGTGCATTTGTATTTGGATCAGCTGCACTCAGAAAATTCAACTTGGAATCAGATGACCAAAAGATGCCTTTTGTTTACCTGATGATCAAATGGGACTTGTAAAAGATACCATGGAGATAAAGAAAAGGAAGACATCCCTTGGTCATTTTCAATCTTCAAATAAAAATAGCTATGATTTTAGTACATCTCCCTCTACATCTCAAGGTACATTCTCAAATCTCCCCTATTGTCCCATCTCAAAAGGAAATAATTGGATCTATTGTTATCCTTTTTACTAGTGTTATTGGGAATTGCATAAAAAGGATGCACATGGTTGTAATTTTATCATACACCAAGTACTCCCTTTGCATAGGCCATTAGCTCAATCACAGAAACATATGCCCAATACCTTGATTTGGAATCTTAAGGTGCTGTCAAAAATTGTGTTAGCACACTGAAAATAATGATGCAGATTTGGTCTTGTGTGGGGTGCTTGTTTAATCTATCTCATTCAATTTATTGTCATCACTAATCTATAGTGCATGCCTGCATGGTGAATAAACCGCATCTGAGGGAACCATTTGAGGCATAATCTGTTAGGCAAATCTAAACCAGGCTAGCCAACTGATATTGCCTTGGGATTCTTAAATTTATTGTTGGAATCAAGTTTGCTCAAAGACAAAATTCATACACCTAGCTTGGTGAAAGCCAGATGGATGTCTTTAACTCTTTTGTATCCAGCCTTTGCGGTCCTGAACACTCTGGTGTAACTGTTAAAAATTGGCCACTGCAAAACAAATTGGGTGATATCCTTACTATAAAGGATTTCTTTATAGTACAACACGCATTCAGAACATTAGATTTATCATGCTGAAAACCGATAATTTTTTGTTACTTGGAAGTCCGGTGGGCAATGCCAAGGTCATCCCTTCAAAAGGAGGAAAAAGGCCAACTGGCCAAGACCATGAACTTGCGGCTGGGCAGGATAAGTAACATACAAACAGATTACTACATAGATTATGCTAAATCTAAACTATGTACTATATATATTATTATATAGATTATTGCACTTTATTTGAGAAAATTTGTGAGAACTTGGTCCAGGTGCCAGCCAGTTCACACCATCCAAACTTGCAGTAATTACAAAATAAAGTGATGGAGGCCCATGGCATCTAAAGTACTCATAATGAATGTTGGTCTTCTGGATTGTGGACGTCTGTTTAAAAATTTTTGTGCATCCTTTTTTTTTGCTGTTTTTAATGATCAGTATCAACCCAACATCATTTTCTGCAATAGCTTTTCATAAGCACAGTATGCCGTTTCAGTCATGATCATAATGGCATGGGTCCTGGACGGGTGTTTAACTCAATATAGGTTCTTGTCAAATCCATTTAGGAGGCCGATTAGTAGTTTATGTCTTGGGTGTTTTGGCGTCAAAAGTTTGGTGGACGTGCATATCGGTATCACTATGGGCATCACGGGTTGCCATTGCAGTGTCATAATAGGGAATGTATGGATTTTAAGGGAGGTGCTGAGCATGACATGGGAAGGTCAGAATTTGTTGGGAGTTGATCATTTCTGTCATAAATTCCGCCCATATTCTTCAAATGGAAAACGATAGGTCTAGAGTCCAATGATAGCCAGAGAGTACCAAGGAACGGGGAAAGGAAGTCATCCGTATGACTTGACGAATTCTGCATATTATGATAAAATTCATTGAATAAGAATATATGTAATATGACCTGCGATTTTTGCGGAGCAGCGATTGACGGTGACTCACCAGGCGTCTGGGTGAGTCCGCCGGCCCTCCGGTGATCTCCTCGGTCACCGGTGGGACGGCCAGGGTCAGGTAAGCCATGGGGAGATGCAAGGTAAGGATTCATAGGCTGACTCTGGCTCTAGGTGATCTGGAGAACATGGCGCGACATGTGAAGCAAGAGGGACTAGCCAAGGAAGAGGCATATATTCGTGATTGTGAACTTCTGCACAATGCTTTGGAGGTTTCGATCGTGAGATCCTCTGCTCGGAAGATAAGGCTGCATGTTCATGGGGTCGGCAGTGGCATCGGCGGAAGATTTTGGGCGTCTGGTTGTGACTCCAATACGGATGAGGATGAAACAATCATGGTGGATGATTTGGTGTCCTCCATGAGGAACCTGTCTATCACCTCTCCGGCAAAGCAGCTGGCGCTTGAATCTGTCCTTCCTTCACCGGTGACTGAGTAGGGGTTATCATCAATTTCTTCAGTGAAAGAAGCATCAGCTTCATCCAATTGTGATCGGAACCCCAAGATCACGACGGATGTCGATCGTCTGGTGAGGAATTCTCATTGACCGTGGGAGGGGCCTCTCCAGCGCCAAGGATTTCGCCGAAGATGTCATTGGGAGATGCCCTTCAGAAGGCCAACGTGTGACATTCCACTGTATGCGTGGCCTCGTCATCTTATAGAGGAGCATCCATGATCTCTCACCCCAAGCGACGATAGTCGAGAAGGGGGAAGAGACAGCATGCTAGATCCTGGATGCATGGCGATGTCAGCGGGTGGTGCAGTCCGAAATTTGAATCGCATTTGGGCCTCGAGCAGGGTACGCATGGAGTTGCGAGTGTGGATAGGGCTCAAATTGTGTTGGGCTTTCACTCTATCATGTCGTACCGACCAGTTCCTGGCTTGGTGGCTTTATTCGCTAGGGGGGCATCATGCATGACAAACCCTGGGGCACCGCACTCCAAATCTTGCGTAGCTAAAGGCTTCTCCTACGCTGACATTGTCAGAGCGACGATGGAGCACAAGAACTTCGGTGGTAGCGGCAGCTGGGGTGGAAACGAGCAGAGGATTGGTGGTATGCCGTCAGGTTATGGCGGCTGGCAGGGTTCGATGTTTGGCCATGGTTTTCCTTCGGTGAACACTGGCTTTCACCTAGGTCATGTTGGGTGCGCGCCATACTCAGGAGGCGGTGGCGGTAGATATGGTGGAAAGGACCATCCCAGGGGCTGGGCACCACAGCACCACCCAGCCTTTGGGGTCGCGGTGGGAGGGGTCATGGCAGCTTCGACAGACAGAGCGGGTCTAATAGTGGCTAGGATAGGAAGGACACGCAGATGGGTGATCGTGTTGAAGTGCCACACACTCAGACGGAGCACGGCAAGCAGGTTGTGCTAGGGCAGACGGAGCGTGGCAAGTAGATTGTGCTAGGGTAGACCCATGTGGGGGCTTCAGGTTCAAGAGGAGGTTTCACCGTGGGCGGGTTGCAGATTCCGGAGCATGCAGCTCAGCTCTTGCAGCAAGTGTTTGAGGCCATGAAAGAAGGGCAAATACCGTCAAAGTCATAGGAGGGGGCGGTACCTCAGGTGGAGAAGAAGGGAACTTGTCAGTTGGAGCCAATTGATAAGTTGTCTATGCCTAACCAGGTGGAGCAACTAGAGTCATCAGCAAGTCAATCCTTGCGTAAGGATGGAGGTGGCAAGGTACCTTACTGCTTTTAGTGTAAAACTAAAGGGCACGCTATTGAATCATGTCATGCATTCATGTACTGTGAGATATGCGACAACCATGATCACTTGAAGGTGAGATGCCCAAAGTTCAGAGCTACAAAAATGCTAACTATGTCGTGTGGTTATGCCGTTGGGGGGTTGGGTTTCTTCCATATACCTAATGATGTGGTGGCTAAGCAGAGAATGGATGCAAGATCAGCTCTGATTAGGATGATGGAAGGTACTCTAGTTGCTCAAGAGGTGGTTTCTGAGCTTGAGAGGCTTATCCCGGGTGATTTGTCTTGGAAGGTAGAAGAGGCGGGTCATAATCTATTTAGGACCTTTTTCCCGTCAAAAAATGAATTGTTGCACATGGTGGAGTGGGGAGTAGTTCAGTCCAAGTTTAATAAAGCTAAGTTTCAAATTGAGGAGAGGTTGGTGGATAATGAGGTTAAGTACGTCTTGCCCAAGGTCTAGGTTCAATTTACCGGCCTTCTGCCTACCCTTCGTGACTACTTGGTCATTTGGGCGGTGGGGTCTATTCTCGGAGTGACAAAGGACGTTGACATGCTATTCACAAGAAGGTTTGAAATCAGTCGTATGCAAGTCTTGGTGATGGACCCTAATCTCATTCCACATGTAGTGAATGTAGTAATTGGAGAGAATTTGTATGAGCTCAAATTTCAAGTGGAAGGGGCTTCGGATGCTGGTAAGCCACATAAACCGGTCACTGGGGGTAAAGTGGATGGAGGTAATTCTTCTGGTAATTTGATGGGAAAGAGGACCAGCCATGGTGCAGGTCAGAAGCTGGCTACATTCCACATTAAAATGCCTGTGGTTTTAGGTGTGGGAGGCTCTTCGATGTTCACTCAAGGATCCTCGGTGTTGGGTGATGATGTTGGTTCGGTTCTAGGTGTTGATGTTGGTTCGGTTCAGAACAATGCCGGTGATTTTGTTCAGTGCAGCGTAGTGGATCCTCAAGGTTCAGCGGTTCAGGAGGTGGTGTTGCTGATCAGGTGGTGGATGATGTGCTTTCCAAGGATGATTCTATGAGCACTGCTGAGTTAGAAAAGGTCTTGGGAGATGTCTTGTAGGGTGAGTGGATGAGTTCAGATGAGTTAAAGAAAGCTCTTGAGGAGCTTGGAGAGGAAGAGGAGGTTTCCAAGGAGGAGAGCCTTGCGGTTTTGGGCGTCAACAACCTAGCGGCCATTCCTGGGGCATCGCCAGAACAGACGTCGGCTAGAAGGAGCAAGTGCCGAGCTGGGGTGGTTGATGAGCTGGTTAGCGTCCCGTCGCAAAGCATTCTGGAATGAAGGTAACCTCGATGAAGCTATCCAATCATACCTCATAGATGATTCCAATTGTATTTCTAATTTAGATAACATAGGGATTTCTCTGGGAGGAGATAGTACAAGTGTTAAAGAAACATGGGCTCACATTAAACATAGTGCATTAGGTGCTGGTCAGGGGAGTGTACCAGCTGATTTGAAGGATGTTATTTTTGAGAAAATTGAGAAGGAAGCTTTAAAGGAAGAAGTGTTAGAAAAGCTTTTCTTAAAAAAAATTTGTGGTGAGATTATGGATGAGGTGATGGATCTCGAGAGTGACTATGATGTCATACTCCCAAGGAACCACTCCAGAAAGATGAACCGTAGGAAAGGCAAGAATATTAAAATCTGCAATGTTTCTAAGTGAGAGGAATTTTTTAGAATAGCAATGGTTTTAAGGATCCCAAGAAGCATAGGTTTATTTTAGAGTTATCTAGGGAGCAGCAATTGTGTTTTATAGCAGTGTCAGAAACGGGGAGAAAGAATTTTAATGATGCGGTTTTAAGGAGCTTATGCGGGGTAAGGAATTTTTTGTGGCATTGTAAGGAGCCGAGGGGCCGGTCGGGAGGAATCCTATTAGGTATTGACTTGGATATTTTTGACATTGGTGCGGTCGATGAAGAGGATTTCTATGTGAAGTTTCATTTGTGTACTAAGGATAATAGTTTCAAGTGGGCACTTGTTGCGATATATGTTCTTGTCCAGCCGAATTTGAAAGAGCACTTCCTCACAGAGATGGTGCAAATGTGCAGCCATGAGCTCTTGCCAATTCTTATAGGGTGGGTTTTAATATTTTAAGGAATCCTAGTGAAAAGAATAACGACAATTTCAATCATCGGTGGCCTTTTCTATTTAATAGTGTGATAGATGGGCTTAATCTTAAGGAGCTCGAGATGTCAGGTAGAAAGTTCACTTCAGCTAATTCTTTGCCAAACCCCACATTTGAAAAGCTAGATAGAATTTTAATATCGATAGAGTGGGAGCAACATTTTTCGTTGGCTAATGTGAAAGCGTTATCTAGAGGCATATCAGATCACATGCGTTTGCTTCTTGATACTAGTCGTGCACCTTCAAGTGGTAGCCAACCCTTATTCAAGTTTGAGTTGGGCTGGCTACTGCATGATGGTTTTGGCGACATGGTAAAGGAGATATGAGAAAGTGTGGATAATGAGGAAGATGGTGTGAGACGATGGCAGTAAAAAATTAGAAGATTATGACAACACTTGTGGGGTTGGGACAGGAATGTAAGTGGAGTAAATAAGAAAGAGAAAAAAAGTTGTTGGATAAACTTGATGAGCTTGACAAGAGGGCAGAAGCAAATTTGTTATCTACGCAGGAGGTAGATTTAAAACAATGTTTGCATAACCATCTGTGTCAGCTACTAAGGGAAGAGGAGTTAAAATGGTACCAATGGTCTAAGACTAAACATTTATTGGAGGGGGGTTCGAATACTAAATATTTCCAGTTGTTAGCCAATGGGAGGCACAGGAAGACCCATATTTTTTAGCTCTAGGATGGGAGTCAGAATGTTAGTGGGGATGCCGAATTACAAAAATTCATCACTTCGTATTACAGGGGCATGTTTGGACCCCCTCAAGAGTATTTGGTTAGGCTGGATGGGAGTCGTAGGAAGGATATTCCCCAGGTGACAGATGAGGACAACAGACTCCTAGTAGAACCCTTTTCAGAGGAGGAAGTGAAGCATGCATTGTTCCAAATGGAACACAATAAGGCACCGGGCCAACGGCTTTCCGGCTGAATTTTACCAAGCCTTTTAGGAGGTAGTTAAGGTAGACCTTATGGCTCTATTTCAGGAGTTCCATCAAGGCTCATTGTCGTTGTATAGCCTCAACTTCAGAATGATAATTCTGCTACTGAAGTGCAGAGAAGTGGTTCGTATTCAGTAGTATAGGCCTATCTGTCTTCTTAATGTGAGCTTCAAGATCTTCACCAAGGTGCTGACTAACTGGCTTACCTCGGTGGCTCATAGGGTGATCCAGCCAACTCAAACGACGTTTATTCTGGGTAGGAATATTATGGAGGGAGTGGTTGTCCTTCATGAGACTATGGCCCTGTTTGGGAAAGATTATAAGCGCGTTCCGTTGGAAATAATCGGTGAGGGTAGCCAAATGAGCCAATTCCTGACGCGCTTCCGAAGGAAACGATTTTCCCCAACACCCCATTTTGCCACCGACGCAGAATCGGCATTTTGGTTGCTTCTGCAAAACGTCCTCCGATTCCTGAGTGCCTCCTCTGTACCCGTCTCCAGCACCCAGCGATTCCTCCATTGCTCTGCTCCCCGTGGCGGCGTGGGCACCAGCGCCGGCGATTCCTCCCCTCCTGACTCCACGGAGTTGCGCACGTGTGCCTTCCTCTCCCTGCTGCGATGTCATTCGATCTGGATGGCCTGCTCAAGATGCCGACGGGCACTGGCAAGACTGCGGCACCTCCCTCTTGAGCGCCTCTCTCCACAGTGCCGCCCCTGAGCTGAGTTGCCTCCGCATGCCACCGCCCCTGAAACGAGTTGGAGCTCACCGGTGGCCGCCTCCCTCCGCACACCGCCACCCTCGAGCCAAACCGGAGCCGCTGTAGTGCCATCACGTATGAGAGCCGGCAGCGACGGTGAGGAGAAGGAACATGAGGCCGTCACTTTGAAAATAAGCAGCTTGCCAAACGCTATGATTTTTTGGTAGCAGATTATGTGGGCAGCCGCTTCTCCAAAAATCATGCTTCCCACGGAAGTGTGTCCAAATAAAATTGTCTCAAATAGGGCCTATACATGAATTGCATAGGAAGAAACAGAGTGGGGTGATACTAAAAATTGACTTCAGAAAGGCATGTGATAAGGTAAAATGGCCCTTCGTGAGACAAGTCCTCGAAATGAAAGGCTTCTCAAATAAGTGGTGGCAATGGGTAGACTCAATTATTCAGGGGTCATGTAGGGATTAAAATTAATGACCAAGTGGGTCAGAATTTTCAAACAAAGAAATGCCTCCGTCAGGGTGACCCGCTATTTCCATTGTTGTTTAACATAGTGGTAGATATGTTAGCTATTCCAATTAGCAGAGCTAAGAGTGAAGGTCAATTTAGTGGTGGTGTGCCTCATTTAGTAGATGACGGTCTATCATTTTTACAGTATGCTGACAATACTATTATTTTTCTTGATCATGATCTGTCGAGTGCGAGAAACTTCAAGCTACTTTTATGTACTTTTGAGCAGCTCGCAGGTCTGAAAATAAACTTCCATAAGAGCGAGTTATTTTGCTTTAGGGAGGCAAAAGAAATGCAAGATGCGTACTCCAGTATTTTTGGATGTCAATGTGGGTCATATCCATTTAAATACTTGGGGATACCTATGCATTATAAAAAAAGCTCAGTAATAATGATTGGAAAATAATAGAACAACGGATTAAGAAGAAACTTAGTAGTTGGAAGGGCAGGCATCTTTTTGTGGGGGCGTCTCATTTTAATAAATTCTGTCTTGACTAGCTTGGAAATGTTCATGCTCTCTTTCTTTGAAATTTCTAGAGGAGTTCTTGAGAAGATAGATTACTATAGATCACGGTTCTATTGGTAGAGCGATCAGCACAAAAAGAAATATAGGCTGGCAAGGTGGAATATTATTTGCCAAGCTAAGGACCAGGGTGTCCTGGGCATTCAGAATATAGATGTTTAGAATAGGTGTTTACTTAGCAAATGATTGTTTAAGTTGATCAATGAAAACGGGTTATGGTAGAATATATTGATGCGTAAATACTTAAGAAATCAAACCATTGGCCATGTATAATGATTCCTATTTTTGGAGTGGACTAATGAAAGTTAAGGAGTATTTCCTTAGCTTAGGTCACTTTACTCTAAATAATGAAGAGAATATCATATTCTGGGAGGATAAATGGTTGGGAAATACCACTTTGCGGTATCAATTTCCAGAGTTATACTCAATAGTCCGTAGGAAGAATGTGTCGGTTGCTTCAGTATTCCGTACCATACCGCTAAACAATTCCTTTCAGAGAGGATTAGTGGGGAATAATCTCAATCAATGGTATAGGTTGGTGGCAGGGGTGGTGCATATTAGGCTGAGCGAGGAACAAGATAGGTTCGTATGGGACTTAATCCAGAACGACAATTTCGCTGTCAGTTCAATGTACAAAGCTCTAATTATGGATACTCATGTACTGCATAATACTTTGTTGTGGAAATTAAAAATCCCACTAAGAATTAAGATCTTTTTGTGGTATTTAAGCGTGAAGTGGTACTCACTAAGGACAATTTAGCGATGAGAAATTGGAATGGAGGGAAGCAGTGCGTACTTTGTTCTCAGACAGAGACGATTCAACACTTATTTTTTGATTGTCACTTTGCTAGATTTTTGTGGAGAGCAGTACAGGTAACATTTAATATTGATATCCCTATATCTGTCGTGCATCTGTTTAATAACTGGGCCATTGGTGTAGGAATCCGGTTTAAAAAACTATTGCTTGTGGGGTAGCTGCTCTATGTTAGACATTGTGGACAAGCAGAAATGAAATAATATTTGATAATTCTCTGACTAAAACTTATATGCAGATACTTTACCGAGGAACGTGCTGGCTTCGACAATGTGTGCAACTTCAAAGGCATGAGGAGCTCGTAGCCACAATAACGGAAGCTTGCAAGAACTTGAGTCAACGGTGATACAGATCTTTGCTTATCACGAATGGCGATTCTGTAATAGGATCACAACCTCTTAGTGTTTGTAATAAATTTTATTTCGGTGTGAGCAACTTGGATGCATTTTCTATTTATGTTATATGTGTGGTGTGATGTAATGGGTGGGCATATCGTCCTTGCGAGATGAAGGTTGAAACTTTTTTTATTATCTAAAAAAAGAATATATGTAATATATGACTGATTATGAAAAGGGGATGAATGTTTAAATAAGTCAGTCATACATGACATTTTCTTAGCTTTTTCTTCATCTGATCTTGGCTTTAGTCTGATATCACTGTCTGCTGCTAATCATTAAATGGATTTCCTCTGTTAGGAATAATAAGTACATGAGGGAAACATGTGACTATTATACCCTTATCATCCTCAACCGTGCTGGACAATTGCGGTTTGAAGTGAAGTGCATGGCTATATGAAAAATGCGGTCCAGCCTTATTTCCCTTCTAATATTACTCCTAAAATTTGCACCCCTGCTCTAGACAAGGACTTCTAGAAGACCCGGGAAATCCTCAAACATGAGGCAGGGACTTAGGAGATTGAAACATTCACAATCACATGGAAGGAAGGAATTGCCATTGACACTGGATTCCCACAAGAACTGAGATGCTCAGTAGAGTTGAGGAAAGTGTCAGCATAATATGTGGTGCGTAGACCACCGCTGGATCTCTCACCCGTCGATGCGTCGTGGGGCATTCCTTAATCCGCCCAGGTGCTCACAGCTCGGTAGGGTAACTACGGACAAGCCAGAGGAGGCCGCCGCCCTTGGACAGCCAATCAGATCGAGCGAGAAATTCTAGAGAGAGAAAGGGGGTGAAGGCACGGCCGGCCTCCCCCCTTCCCTTCTGCCTCCTCTGCTCATTTGGTATTTGCCCTGCGCTCCAAACATAACTAATTTTACCGCCCCATCACCGATCCAATCTCTCTCTCTCATCTTTAAAACAGCCACCCTGCTAGGCCACCATAGTTGGCCACCCATCTTTCCTCCCTCCGTCTCTCTCCGCACACGCAATGGCGAAGCCGCGCAAGAACAGCGCCGCCGCCGCGGCCAACGGCAACAGTACGGCCAGAACCGCCGCCGGCGACGTCGGTGTCCGGATCAAGCCAAAGCGCACGCGGAAGAGCGTGCCCCGGGAGGCCCCCTCGCAGCGCAGCTCCGTCTACCGCGGCGTCACGCGGTTCGTGCGGCAAAGCAATCAACCAGCCGGCCGTAGCCTTGGTGTGTTAATCACTCGCTGATCGCGCGGCTAATCGCAGGCACCGGTGGACCGGGCGGTTCGAGGCGCACCTGTGGGACAAGAACACCTGGAACGAGACCCAGAACAAGAAGGGCAAGCAAGGTCAGTCGCTCAGCTACACGCCATACTGCATACTGGTTATTTACAGCTAGCTGCTGCTCTGCTCCCCAGGAGCCAGGATCATGACACCCCATGCCTGATCCTATCTAGAAGCCATGCAGTATATAATGTTTAGAAGTTAAAACCGTACGTGGGGTTTAAGGTGAAATCGAAAAGATTTTTTTTAATCAACACTTGTGAGTAAGAACCTCCGTTAAGTGATCCATTGATTTGTGAATAAGTTGTTGAGGAGAGGATTCTGACCGTCCTGTTCTTTTCTGTTGGTGCATGCAGTTTACCTCGGTGAGGCTCTCGAGTCACGGCTTTGTCATGATGTTCCTGTTCTCTGCTCTCTCTCCCCCAAAACAAATAAACAAGGGATTCTGTATAACTGATCATTGTTTAAGCGTGCGCTAATTCCGTCGTTCATCTCCGACTGATGCAGGGGCGTACGACGATGAGGATGCCGCGGCGCGGGCATATGACTTAGCGGCATTGAAGTACTGGGGCCCCGACACCATCCTCAACTTCCCGGTACCGACAAAATTTATTGATCGCACGCTGTGACAGTAGCCTAGCATTATCCCGCACAGTTTAATTTCCCGACTTGATTCCTTGCATCTCGTGACTTTTTGAGACGAGTACTCGTTGCTTTCGGCTAGCTGATGCGTCTGGACGCATAATTCAGAGCTCTGCTGAACAATTTGTTTTTGCAGTTTCAAACATTTTCCCTTTTTTTTCTTTTCCTTCAAAACATTGCATCTGCAGTAGAAGCTTGTTTTTCTAATAAATTCTGGCCTTACTTTATTTGTCTGTACATAATTTAATAGGCATCTGCATATGAAAAAGAGTTGAAAGAAATGGAGGGGCGGTCCAGGGAAGAGTATATTGGTTCCTTAAGAAGGTAAAAATCTTAGACAAAGCTGCTCTTTTGGCATCCAACTCACTGATCAATTTGATTTTTAAGTTCTCATATTGTGAATACGAGTTGACGTTACCGAACCGCATCCATGGTGAACCAAATAATCAGGTCCTTGAAATTTATCCACAGGAAAAGCAGTGGGTTCTCAAGAGGTGTCTCCAAGTACCGAGGTGTTGCGAGGTAATAATCGCCTTAACTTTGAAATTCTTCTGTTCTAGACATGTGATAAGGCATTCATCTGGTGGATTTGGGTTAAATGTCAAATCTTGTGGATCCACATGAACCATTAATCTTTACAGGCATCACCACAACGGGAGATGGGAGGCGCGGATCGGCCGTGTGTTTGGAAACAAGTATCTCTACCTCGGCACTTACGGTAAATTCAGTTCAATCTTCCTTGCAAGAAATATTTTTGCTGAAAATACATCATCGCAATAATTTAATCAACAGCAAATCATGCCAGCCTTAGTGACGAATCTGTTCTTAAATTGGGAACACTTTGCTTCGACAATACAAACTCCCGACTAATTCCTGGCCCTTTGATTAAGCTCCAAATGGTGAGTACGACCCACTTGTTTGGAGTGCTAAAGCACCGTTTGGAACGTGGTATATCCGGTCACGATTTATATAAACCTCGAGTAGAAAAATAAAGTTTAGTGGCAATCAATCCATAGGGTGAGTGACGTTTCAAGAACATGTATGCTTTATGACAGACGACAAACTCTTAGCAAACGTTTGCTAGAACTTAGACCTCTTAACAATACTTTCTTACAAGAAACTAGTTTTTCCCCCACGATTTATAAATACATAACGAACAAGTCAGTGGCATGAAGGTTGGGATGATTCAGATTAAAGCAGTTGGCAAGGAGTGGCAAGAGGCGACGCCATTTGTGCCTTCACAGCTACTTAAATTCCAGTTAGTTGGGGATTAGTTTGCGGTGACCTCAGTGAGGTAGACATTGGCATCCCGACAGCAGCGCCAATCCACCAACATCTCCAACGCCCCCTCTGTGTTGTGCACTTGTTGGAGGCTTGGAGCCTACATCCATAACCACGGAGATTAACACAATTAATACCTATCTTAGCTCTGGCGTAGCAAAGACAGACACGATGGATGTCTGGCGCTACCACAAGCACACGTGTAGGTGCACCTATTCCTCTATCGAAGCCCTCGACACGTCATCTTCTGTGCAACGTGTTGGTTTTGCTGAAAAAGTTTGATTTTGATTTGGTATGAAATTCAAGATAGTAGGCGCTTTACTGTTCGATCGATAATATCTGGCATAAATTTGACAATTATACAGAATCGTGCTAATTCCCACCAAAATGTCTCCTAAAATTGCATTTCTTTTTACGCTGATCGTTTGTTGCCTTGATTGAACTTTTTGCACGGCAGGAACGCAGGAGGAGGCGGCGATGGCGTATGACATGGCGGCCATCGAGTACCGGGGCCTGAACGCTGTCACAAACTTCGACCTCAGCCGGTACATCAAGTGGCTCCGCCCCGGCGCAGACGGTGTTGCCGCAGCCGCTGCCCAGAACCCGCACCCGATGCTGGGTGGCCTGGCACAGGAGCTGTCCCCGGTGGACATCGACGGCGCCGCGTTCCAGCACGACCATCACCACATCCAGGGAGCCGAGGCTCATTTCCCACTGCCACCGAGGACGTCGCTCGGTCACACCCCGAGGACGTCGGCCCTCAGCTTGCTGCTGCAGTCTCCCAAGTTCAAGGAGATGATCGCACGGACGACGGCGGCCGAGAGCAGCACCACGTCGTCCTCGTCGCCGCCGACGCAGGAGCTGCAGGGGCAGGTCACCAAGGACGGCAGCGGAGCCTCGCCGCAGTGCAGCTTTCCCGATGACATACAGACCTTTTTTGGGTGTGAGGACGTTGCCGGCGTCGGCGTGGGCTACGCTGATGTGGATGGCCTGTTCTTTGGCGACCTGGCAGCGTACGCGTCGCCGGTGTTCCACTTCGAGCTGGACATGTGACGCCCCTGCACGCGCAGCCTGGACGCCATTAGGCAGCTAATCTCTTCTTAATTTAGCTGGGTTTTTTTTGTAAATAAGAGAATCGATCAGATCATGAAATGAGAAGAAAGATATGGTAACAAGAAGATGCATAGCGTAGAGTGCCTAGCCTGTTTGATATTTTTACAGTGGTAGTGAGAACTGAAGATTTAAGACTAAAAAAATCACCTTATTTTACCTGATGTAGTCTAGCGTGAGTGATTGTTTCATCTGTTTCATTCTGACAGAAAGAAAGGAGCAACTATATACAGTTACATTCACATAAACACCTGAGAGAACATTTTTTTTATCTTGCGTTTTGATTCAGATTCACATGGATGGTCCTGAGCAATCATGTCTGAAGATTTCAGCCCAACAAGCAGGGGCACATAGCCAGTCCACTTCGACCTTCAGCCAACAACGAGCTCAAGCTACCCAACGGGTGCGCCGAGGGTCATTGTCTCATGTGGGTCCCGCGTCAGAGACTGTGGATGGGGCTTCGCGCCGAGCAGGGAATCTTTTCCGTTCCTCTCCCCTCCACCTCAGCGTGTCAGGTGACCTGGCTTCTGCTCTGCGACCACCAACATTGATTCTTACTCCTCCATTCTACATGTGTTGTGGTCTTTGATTTTTTAATTAATTTTAATTATTTGTTTTATTAAAAAGTTAAAGTTATAAAAAATTAAATATAATATGATTTATTACATAATGTAATTTAAGTATATATTTGATTTTTTATAACTTTAATTTTTTTAATAAAATGAATAGTCAAAGTTGATTAAAAAGTTAAAGATGACAAACATTTAGGGATGAATGAAGTACCAATAAAAATCAGTCGGTTTTCATGAAAAATAACAAAATCAGTTGGTTCACCCAAACTGATTGGTTGAATTTAAAATTTTCAAAATTTTGAGAAATTTTGAAATAAAATATCCTTATAAATTACCGTTTATTTGAAGAATTTTGGTCAAAACAGAATTTCAAAATTCATAGTATTTCGTTTTGGAAAAATCGAGCAAGTTTCGGTTGATGTTAAAACCAGGGAAAAGCGGTTCCTTTTAATCCACAACCACAGGGGCCTTATCCTCTTCAACCCCTACCCCTTCCCCACCCGCGCCCCCCTCCCATCACCGGTGGCGCCGAAATCATCGATCTACGACCAAGTCTGCGAGCCATCGGTTTACCAGCCCAAGGCGCCAGTAAATCAAGCTTACCGACCGACCGGTATTCGGTGGTAATCGGATGGTTTTGCTTTAGTTCCCATCGGTAAGCACTTTGGTCCATGGGTTTTAGTTCCATTTGTTAGGTTTCCTTATGTAATCAGACGGTTTTGCTTTAGTTCCTGTCGGTAAGCACTTCGGTCCATGAGTTTTAGTTCCATTTGCTAGGTTTCCTTATGTAATCCGGGCCATTAACGACTACAGATGATGGTGTGTTGTCAAGGCCTTATTACCCCAAGGTTTAAGTTTAATTTGTTAGGGTTTAGGACATATTTGTGTGTACTCCGGCCCATTAGGGACCTCTTTGATTGCTTTGTGACGTTTAGGATTTGTTATAGCTGAAATTAGGCTCATATTTGATACGGTTACATTGTTGTATTTGTTTCGCACAAAAGATTTCTCATTCTAATGTTTACTTGCATTTGTTTGGTCTAGCAAATGATACTAATGATTTCTTATTCCAAAGTTAATTCATAGGTATGGCATCGTCTAGTAGATCGAGCTCACGTGGTGGGGGAAGCAATGATGAAGCAGATTGGAGGTCAAAC
>VSTD030000426.1:0-16182 GCA_008808055.3 Sporobolus alterniflorus | reverse complement strand
TGCCATGCGTGTGATTTGAACATCCTGGGCACACGTATGGAGGCTTCGTTCCCTCTTTCTCGGAACGGGGTATGACAATATGAGTACCTATTTTCCCACTATCGAGTGACTGACTCCATCCACCTGCTCAACGGAGGGCTTGGGGGCTACTGTCAGGGTAATTTACCCCGGGTACCGTGGGCCACCCGTTACGGATCAAAGGATCATGGATACGATCAGTTCCCTCCAGTGTCAAATGGCTGGGGACCATCCACGCCATCAATTCTCCACCGTACGATTAAGCACGGGCGAGCATGATTTCACCACCTGCCTGCCCTTCCACCTCTCTTGTTGGCCCAAGGCAGGGACCCGGGACCCAGGTCAAGCATGACTGTTGGCTTCCCATGAGCGGATAAGCACTGCCCGCTCCAGGTCTCGAGAAGCATCGGTGTTACGCAGGGCATGAAGGGATGTAGGAGTAGGACCCACGCGCATCTGTCAATATGTACTCAAGTAGGGAATCAATCCCATCGCCGCCTGACGACGCTAGACCAAGGAAACACGCCTAAATGTACTGATGACCCTACCAGGGATAACTACGGCATGGTAGAAACAATTTACCATATGTAATAATACATGTATCCAAGCAATCTACTCTCCATCCACTATCTACGCCCGGGAAGCTCCACGTCTCACAACAAGAGCCACCACATAACATAAGCGAAAAGACAAGGCGGCGCCTGGCAGGTATGCCCTATCTCCTCAGTTGGCAGCTACTGACATAGGCCAGTGCAGAGGGTAGGCTAGCCTGTCTACATCCACCCCTCCCCCTCCCCCCCACCGCATGACCAGACTTAGCCACTAAGTAAAGACATCACAAAGCAACCACCTGGAAGCAACAAACGGACGTCTACGAACTAACTACCTCAAGATTGTGCCTCATTGGCCATGTAAATCCATTTCAAGATGCAATAATAAATAGCTTGTAGTTATCCAACCACTTTCCAGTCTATAAAAGGCCCCCTACCCTTCACAAAAGAGGAACAAGATCCCCCCCCCCTTCACTTTGCGAACTTCTCAAGCACTTTGCCCAGCCCCATTGTAACCATTGTTCATCTTCAATATCAAAATCCTTGGACGTAGGGCTATTACCTCCAAGGAGGGGCCTGAACCAGGATAAATGGCAGTGTGCTTTGTAACTTGCAAGACCATCTCAGAATAGGAAGGTGCGATCTTGACAACCCTGTACTTACCGGTGCAAAAAACATCGACGGACATTGACTCCACCTGAGCCACATGCGGCCCTGGCAACTATGACTCCGGCCATGCCACCCACGGCTCTGGCGTCCTAGCTCTACCCGCTACACTACTCATGTTGCCCTCAGGCTACACGGGGGCCACTGGTACTGCCTCTACATCAGCAGTCACCATTGGTGAAGGTCTTAACGGTGGCACCTCCGGTCAACCCTCATCTGATGACCACGCGAATGAAGCAGGGCTTCTGGCTTCCAGCTTCCGGTCGATAGACTCACCCTGTCGACCACCTTAGCGTCAACACTGTCGCCGGTGCCCTCCTCCATCCATGCCACCCTCGTCGATCCCAACTGGCGCCGCTCCATGGAAGAAGAGTTTGTGGCCTTAATCGCCAACAACACCCAGGATCTTGTCCCTCGCCCCATTGGCTCCAACGTCATCATCGGCAAATGGATTTTCAAGCACAAGTTCAGCTCTGACGGCTCTTTGGAATGGTACAAGGCTCGTTGGGTCCTTCACGGCTTCACCCAACAACCCAGCGTCGACTACGATGAGACTTTCAACCCGGCGCTCAAGCCGACCACTGTCTACGCCGTGCTCTCCCTGGCCATCTCCCGCTCCTCACCGGTTCATTAGCTTGATGTGAAGAATGTGTTCCTACACGGCAGCCTCTCGGAGACCGTCTAGTGCAGCCAACCTACTGGATTTATTGATCCTGCACAGCTCAATCACATATGCCTCCTCAACAAGTCTTTGTATGGGCTGAAGCAAGCACCTCGGGCTTGGTACAATTGGTTTCCCACGTACATCACCTCCTTGGGCTTTATTGAGGCCAAGTCTGACACCTCTTTATTCGTGTTCTGGCACAGAACAGATACGGTATACTTGTTGCTTTACATTGATGACATTTCCTCACCACATCCAGCGCAACACTTCTGCAGTAGACCATATTTTTCCTCAAGTGGGAATTCGCTATGAAGGATCTCGGGCTCCTACATCATTTTCTAGGAGTCTCCATACAACATCAGGCGGACGGGCTCTTCCTCACTCAGCATCGGTTTCCTCTCGGTATTCTTGAGCGAGCTGCCATGGTGGACTACAAGCCAATCTCGACGCTGGTGGACATGTAGGCCAAGGTCTCCACCGAGTGCGAGCCTCCTAATGCTGATCCAACTCACTTCAGGAGCCTCATCGGGGCCCTCTTGTACCTGATGTTCACCCGCCCCGACATCACCTACGTCGTCTAGCACATCTGCCTCCACATGAATGATCCACGGGAGCCCCACCTCACCACCATGAAGCATACTATGCACTATCTATGAGGCACCCTGGATTATGGCCTTCTCATGCGATGCTCTGCCTCCTCCGAGCTAATGGTCTACACTGATGTGGATTGGGCGGGTTGCCCGGACACACGTCGGTCCACCTCGGGCTACACTATGTTACTCGGCGTGAACCTCGTCTCCTGGTCTTTGAAGCGTTAGAACGTCGTCTCCCTCTCGAGTGCCAAGGACGAGTATGGGTTGTGGCCAATGGCATGGTAGAGGCCTCCTGGCTGTGACAACTACTTCAGGAGCTCCATGATTCGCTAATAAAGAGCACCATTGTCTAATATGATAATGTCAGTGTCGTTTGCCTCTCCACCAACCCCATTCAGCACCAGCGCACGAAGCATGTCGAGATCGACTTCCACTTTATGTGGGAACGTGTGGCCATCAGTGATGTCCGCATCCTACATGTGCCGACGATATCCTAGTTTGCGGACATCTTCTTGAAGGGTCTACCTACTTCAGTGTTTTTAGAGTTTTGATCCAGTCTTACCATTCGCAGTGGCTAGAGTTTCAACTGCAGGGGGTGTTAGAAACGTGTTGTATTATAGGAACACGGGTCCGGGACCACCTCCTACGTGACGCTTGGCCCGGCCCATTAGGGGTCCTCTGTGGGGGCTCCTATACTCGGTTAGGTTTTCCCCTAGCTCGCCGCCTCTGGTGGTCTGACCGCCCGTGTCTACATAGCCTACTCAGACTAGGGTTTCCATTAGGTTGTCCCCCTATTTATATGTACCTCCATCAAGCAATCCAGGCAGTCAACTTTCGGTGGCATACCTCTCTCTAACAGGAGATGGCTGGAGGTTAAGCTGCAACTTAATTTACTTTGAATCTTTGTTTTGAAGCGCCTAAAAGAGAATTCATACAACTGGCCTATATGTTCGGCTGGACTTCAGAAGTTGGTCATATGAATAAATTTGCTGCTGATATGATGTTGCCATCATGGAAGGATTGAAAAACTGAAAACTGGTCGGTTTTTAGAACCAACAAAAACCAGTCGATAAACCAGTGAAACCGACCGAAAACCGTTTTTAATACCGTAAATAGCTTCAATTTTTATTAAAAACAATCAGTTTTCAAAACCGAGCCAGACCGATTTTACGATAAACCGAGTTCTCAACGATTTTGTAATTCATGCCATCATGTCATGCAGAATATTTGATCACTGCACACATACCATAGCAAAGCACTGAAAAACTTGCCCCCAGCGTTCACACAGTGAAAGCCACTGACAGCCGGTTCTTCTAATATAATTAACATCTCGACCTGTCTGTAATCCCATCAAAAGAACGTGATTAGTACGCATTATTGTTCAATTTTTTATGGAGCAATAATTACTATTGTCGATCATGGATATGAGCTTTAATTTACTTGAATGATGGTGAAGCTGGGCGAGGAAAGTCGTACGAACACGTATTGAATTTGGTATGCCAGTACGTGCAAAGAAAATTTGTTGCAGCGACAAGAGTTAGTTTCACACTTGTAATAAAGAGAAGTTGGGGGTATGGCATTTTCGTCTGTGCATACAATCCTCGTCTGCGATTCCCTCAGAATTTGGTAGAAGACAGGTGTGTATATGCACATCAAATATTTATATCGTCTTGGATTCGAAGGATACACATTGTTGCTTGTCGTAGCTAGTTGAGACCCATATATATGTTCACACCGGAGCTGGGCGTTATTCCAAATAAAATACGTTCGGAAGAAGGTAAAGATGGTGGTGTGATTTTTTTTATTTCTAGAGGGAGGAAGTATAATTTGAACATCTGATGTCTATATTTTAGAGGAATGTACGTGTAACAATTGATTAGTGGGTTGGCATGCAGAAGAGCATTGTCAGCTGCCGTCTCGTCCCCAGCCGCTCTTTGCGGCACGTCTGAAGACTGAACTGTCGCTACAGGATGCACAGATGCACTGTTCATATCCGACTGGGATACATGGCACGTCGAGCACAGTTGGCGCAGGTTCTGGTGACCGACTATCTACTTTTCTTTTTTACTTATTGTTGATTAGTATTTTTTACTTATATATGTTAGCCAGTTTAAAAATAAATTAGTCGGTAATAAGTAAAAAATAACAGAGCTATTATTTGTTAAATAGCTAACTCGTACACAACTAGGCCTAGTAAAAGGTCTCAACCTACGGGTAATTTCACAATTTTATTTAGCCCTTTTATGTAATCAATAAAAAATAAATAAAATTTCGATCTAATTCTAATTTGATCCTCAAAATAGCCGGTTTATTTTTTTGTTAGCACCCTAATGGCTTAGGGCAGCAAGAAGTAAAGATGCCTTTAGACATATCCAAATGAATAATAGTATTGGATGGCGTGTGGAGAGTTATGTGGTCCAGGTTAAGAACCTCCGGTGGAGCTCCGCACGCACGGTTTGGCCATAACCAAATCAAAAATATGCTAGCTAGATAAGGAAGACGTTCACCCACAGGAGGCGAGCCAGAAGATGGGAGGAGCCTGCAGGGATCGCCACAAGTACGCAGCCACGTTGGGGGCGCCACCTCCCGACGGGCGTTCACACCAGCTGTTGGCAACATGCCTCCGGAGTCGTGCATGCCGATATTTAAATGCTCCTGAAGTTTGCCGGCCATATGTAACCTCGCATCCATCGCCCCATCCAGCTCTCCGCTCCTCCTGATGTCTGCCGGGCGGCCATGTCTACGGCTTGCCTCCCCATCATGCCTCCTCCCTCCAAATAAATTTTTGCTGTTTTCCAATCTAATTTTATGATTACTTTCTTTAATGTAAGTGATTACTTTTCTGTTTATATAGGCATTACTTTCCTTTTTGTAGTTAGCATTAGTTAGGCATGTAATATATTATTTTCTATGTAATAGGTCTATATAAACAGAGCAATACAATCAGAAAACACAGCCAAATTTGCTGCACCAAAATGAGATCGGTTCCATTCTATTTGTGTGAGTTGTATGTGTATTCTTGGCTTTAATCTCACCCGCAACTTGAGGGTTGTTTCTCGGGTAAGGTTCTAACAAGTAGCATCAAGAGGTAGGTTCCAATCCTTGTTGTGAAGATGGTGGGAGGCAAGAGCACCGGTGACAACGACACCTCCAAAGATGGAGTTGTGATGTAGAGGGTAATTCGTGAGGTTGGCGGCGGGAGTAGCTATCCTGCCCTCAACAAGACCAATTACTCCAATTGGGCGCTCCTGATGAAATTGAAGTTGAAGGCGTGGGCTCTCTGAAGCATCATCGAGAACGGTGGCATAGATCAACAGCGGGAGATGATGGCGCTTGACACACTGTGCGGTGCGGTACCACCGGAGATGGTACCGACCATCACCAACAAGGAGACTGCCAAGGAGGCCTATGACGTGTTCGTGACCATGAGGGTCGGCGATGACCGCGTGAAGAAGGCAACAACGCAACAGCTGCATCAGAAGTTCGACCTCGCCACGTTTGACAACGGTGAGACCGTCGAGGACTACGTGCTGCGCCAGAGCGGCATGGCGGCACACCTCACCACGCTCAGTGAGGAGGTGAAGGACGGTGAGATCATTGTGAAGATGCTTTGATCCTTGCAGCCTTGCTTCAATTAGATCACGGTCGCGATCAAGACATTACTCGATGTGTCGACTATGTCTGTTGCAGATCTGACAGGGCCGTTGAATGAGGCGGAGACATTCGAGGAAGCACCGACATCGTTGCAGCAGGATGGGAAGCTGTACCTCACCGAGGAGGAGTCGGATGTGCGGAGGAAGAAGCGCGAGGCGGAGAACCACTCCGGTAGCAGCGCAAGAGGCGGTGGCGCTGGCAAAGGCCGTGGGTGCGACCAGGGTCACGGTGATGAGTGTCAGCGATGAGTGTCGACGCTGCGGCAAGATAGGGCATTGGGCGCATGAGTGCCACTCGAAGCACAGGAAGGAGCAGGTGCACGTCACGCAAGATGAGGAGGAGACCTCACTCATGCTCACGACGGCACCCTAGTTCATCCAGAGGATGGGTGAATAGAGGTTGGCGGTCTGACCACACCAGCTAGGGATGTCTGACCGCCAGGGGAGTCTTCTGTGGGAACTTCGGCTCAGGGATCCACGGCAGAGGTGGAGATCCACGAGGAGAAGGTGTTCGCCCACCTTGACGACGAGAAGGAGGGCAACACTAGGACATGGGTCCTGGACATCGGGGTGATGAACCACATGTCCAAGTGCCGGGCAGCGTTCATGAAGATCGACACGATGGTGCTCAGCACTATGCATTTCAGTGATGACTCGGTGGCAAGAATGGTGAGTCCCGGTCCTTCAACAGGGTCTACTTCATCCCTCATCTGACGACCAACATTGTGAGCGTCAACCAACTCAACGAGATTGGCTACAAGATTGACATCGACACCAGCGTGATGAAGATCCGGGAACCTGGTGGTGTTCTGCTGGCGAAAGTAAAGCGGGAGGAGAACTGCTTGTACCTTCTCCATCTGAAGTTCATGCAATCGACATGCTTAGCGGTGTGTGGGCACGACGATGAGGTGGCATGGCGTTGGCATGAGCGTTTTGGACATTTCAACATGGCGGGTCTCCAAAAGCTAGCTCGTGAGGAGCTGGTGCATGGCCTACCAGAGATAGGACAAGTGGGGCAGTTATGCGAGGTGTGCCAGGCCGAGCAGCAACGACGCACCTCGTTCCCGACGAAGGCGGAGTATCGGGTGGAACGACGCCGGGAGCTGGTGCATGGCGACTTGTGTAGTTCAATCTCACCGGTGACGCCAAGGGGAAAACCCGAACAACACGCCACGTACGCTTACCACTCCAGTCCACGCACGCCCAGTGTACGCTTTATGTGGGCAGTCCTCTTATGTGTCAACCTTTCACTGGCTCCCACGAAGTCAAAATAGGCCCCTACACCCGGAAGAAGTCTTGACAGACTGGCCCAGCCGTCATCTTGGGAGGCCTCATTCTTCCTCCCATGCGACAACTCTAGACTAGGGGAGAGAGGTTTCAGCCCAATGGTTACACAACTACTTCAGCTTACTGGGCCCATATGACCAGTATGCGATTGGTACATTCAATACTTGCTCGCGGGGGCCAAGCCATCGGCCCTTAATTGACACAGCCGGGGGCTACAACCATGGAGGAGCTAGCTTGCCACATACCACTCCCCACCTTCCCAACCAGCTATCTCCACTTTTCTCTAATGGTCCTGCCCGGTCTCTAGTTTAACCAAGTTCCATCAACTAAACTAAAATGTTGAATGTAAAGAACCTATGGCCACCACGTGGTCTTCTGACCACCCGGCTATCTACCGTATCCTACATCTATGCCAAGGCATAGCTAATGACCTATCTCTATTAATAGGGTAACAAGGATAGGTCAAAACGTTATAGTAATGCAACTAGGTACCAATTCAACTCCTAGAACTTAATGCATATCCAAGAATCATAATTAAAAGATATAAGTGGGATAAAATAAACTTAAGGATTATGGTTAGATGCACCGGGTCTTACCTTGGTCTTGCTCATAGTCAGCGCCCTCGACAGGTGCCGGCTCCAGTGGTTCCGCACATTCTTGCTCCGCGTTATCTATCACAAATATGCAAATATGAGACACTACTATAAATGCAATGCATGGGGTGCAAAGAGTAGTATGCTATATGATTATGCACAACTTACCCATGTTAAACCTTACAAGTCATTTACTAATTTACCCCTAGCATTTTTAGTATTTTAGCAATTTATTTACAACTTAGAAATTTAATAACATGAGATTTCCGCATCTAATCATGTTCTCTGATTTTCTACAGGTGCTAAACAGTGCAATGAAGTTGTACACCAAAAATCAATATTTTTAGATGCACAAATTATTTTCTACAATTTATTTACTATAGGAACAGAAATTAAATTATAGGAATTACTCTGAGCAGGAGATAATTATGAATATTTTTGCATGAACTACAGATTATGATATGAACATGGATGCAAAAATCCAGAATATTTACATGTAGAGATATTTGTAAAGATTAATCTTTGTATTACAGTTCTTGTAATTTTGTAGAATGAATTACTGGACAAATATGAATTTGGTCAATTCCACTGTGTAGAGCTGATCAAGTGGAGTCCAGCGAAATTTAGTTTGCAATTTTTGGGTATTTCTAAAGTTTTCTATGAATTCTATGAATTTCTAAAGATCACCGCTCAAAGTTCATGCACGCGACGACGCGGTGGTGCGCTTGCCATTGGCTCGGTGGTGGCTGGCCGACGGCAAGGTGCTGTCGGTTAGCTTGTGGGGGCCACAGGGAGGGCATCGGGCAAGGTGGTCGGGGGCGGTGCGGTGTGGAGGTGGTGGAGAAGTCTTGGGACACCGACGTTCATCGGCGGGGAGAGGGCTCCGGTGGCCGGTGGTGATGGAGGCGTGGCCCTGCAGTGACGGTACAGAAGAGGGAAGGTGAGGGCGGCCTCAATTGGGGACAACGGTGGTGGATGGGAGGGTCTCACCATGATGCGGCGGAGACGGTGGCGCTCGAACGGAAACAGGAGAGGAGGGGTCTCCGGTGGTGGGAGCCGGCAAGGCAGGCACGTAGGCGGTGAAGAAGGGGGTGAGGAGCTCGAGCTCAGGCGTGGTCGAGAGGAGAACGACGAAAAGAGGGAGCGGGTGGTGGCCGGCGGCTTTTCAAGCATCGTGGTGGCACGGGGCAGCGATAGGGAAAAAAGGGGGCCCCTGAGGGCGCGGTCGTGTGGCAGAGGGAGAAGGAGGAGAGGGGGCCCTAGGCACAGTGGTTGGCAGCGCAGGGTGACCAGCAATGGCCCCCGGTTGTCGGGCACAGGCGGCGGCGCTATCGCGCAACAGGGGAGAGCGGTGGGGTGCGGCCGATACGCTGTGGGCGCGGCTGACAGGTGGGGCCGGGACGAGTCGAGAGGCTAGTGTCAGCGGTGGGGTGTGGGAGGGAGAGGGGTGAGCAAGGCAGCGCGGGGGCAGGGTGCTGACAGGCAGGCCCGGCCAGCACAGTGCCGAGCGGCGCTGTTTCAAATGGATTCAACGATATTCACTGATTCAAACGGATTCAAAAACCTCCAAATTTTAATTGATTCAAAAGGTACCTTTCCTTACTCCAAAAATGTCAAATAAAATATAGTTGGAAAGCATTTAAAATAAGTATCAAATTTCCTTATAGGAATTTCTCCAGATTCGAAATGGAATTTGAATTAAAATTCAGGGAAATTTCTTTGGGTCGAATTTAATTAGAAATTCACTCAAAATTGTTGGAACTTTGGAATATGATGAAATTTGGTTAACAAGCGACTTGTTACACCTTATTGCCAGGAAAAATAAATTTTTAGCAAAAGGGGATCAAAAATTTGAATTTCATTTGAAAATGGGATTTGGATTGATTTTGTGATAGTTTGAATTCTAAACTTCATTTTTTAAATTCCACTTTTGGATATAGGATCGTATTAGCACCTAATTATTTGCTAATGACTTTAATTAGGGTTTCTGTGGGATGTTACATGGGGCGAGGCAGTGAACACCGCTATGTATGTGCTGAACAGGTGTCCGATGAAGAGCGTTGACGGCATGACTCTGTTCGAGGCATGGCACGGGAGGAAGCCGATGGTGCACCACTTCAGGACGTTTATGTGCATCGTGTATGTGCAGAACACAATGCCACACCGGAAGAAGCTAGAGGATCATGGCTGCAAAATGATCTTCATCGGCTATGAGAGCGGCTCCAAGGCGTACCATGCGTATGACCCCACCATGAAGCATGTTCATGTGACACATGACGTGGTCTTCGACGAGCAAGCCCAGTGGGACTAGGGCTCAGGTAGCGACAACGGCAAACCGGGCAGTGGCGACGACGTCTTCACGATGGAGTACACCACCACTGGACCGGCAGCTCCAACGATGGATGGAATGGATGAGGCACCGACAGGAGAGTCACTGCTCCCGGCTAGAGCCTGTGACGCGGAGGTGGACGTTGATGTCGATGATGAGAACTTGGATGCTAACCACGACGACGACGCCCCACTCCGCCTTCACAACATCAGCGACATCCTTGCGACGCCCAGGTTCGTGCCACATGCACTGGTGGCTGAGGAATTGCACGTGGTGAGCTCCAATGAGCGGACCTCTTTTGCTGAGACCGAGCGCAGCCCAAGTTGGAGGAAGGCTATGATGGAAGAGATGGACTCAATCGAGGAGAATGGCACCTGGAGCCTCGTCGATCTCCCACCCGGTCGCAAGCCGATCGGGGTGAAGTGAGTATACAAGGTGAAGTGGGACGAGCACGGGGCGGTGTCCAAGCACAAGGCACGCCTTGTGGTGCAGGGCTACATGCAACAACATGGTATCGACTATGATGAAGTCCTCAAGCTGGTGGCTCGGCTGGACTCGGTGCGCTTGCTCATCGCCCTCGCGGCGCATGAGGTGTGGGAGGTACACTATATGGACGTCAAATGGCATTCTTGAACGACGACCAGCAGGAGGAGGTCTACGTCGAGCAGCTGGCATGTTTCACCGTCACTGGCAAGGAGCACAAAGTGCTCAAACTAAAGAAGGCATTATATGGGCCGCATCAAGCGCCACGAGGCTGGAACGTGAAGCTGGATGACACGCTATTGTCACTGGGCTTTTGGCAGACTCCGTTGGAACACGCCATCTACGTCCAACGGAACAACAACATGCAACTGGTGGTTGGGTTCTACGTCGATGATCTCATCATCACCGGCTCCTACCGCGACAACATCAGGTCATTCAAAGAAGAGATGGCGGCGGCATTCAAAATGAGCAACCTCGGCTTGCTTCACTATTACCTCAACATTGAAGTGAAGCAGAGCATGAGTAGAATTTTGCTTAGTCAAGGTGACTATGCAATGAAGATTTTAGAGAGGAGTGGCATGATAGGATGCAATCCGTGTCATGTAACCATGGAGTCCCGCTTGAAGCTGAGCAAGCAAAACACGCAGTCGCTGGTGGACGCAGTAGCATATTGGAGCATCATCGGAAGCTTAAGCTATTTGCTGAATACTCATCCCGATCTTGCATTTGGTGTTGGCTACGTGAGCCATTTTCTAGAGGAGCCATGAGAGGATCACCTTGCAGCGGTGAAGAACATTCTCCGTTATGTGGTGGGTACCTGCAATTGGGGGCTTTGGTTCGGCAGGAAGAAAAGAAATCAGGCGTTATTGACAGGGTTCAGTGATGCTGATTTTGCTGGAGATGTTGATGCAAGGAAGAGCACAACACGGGTTATCTTCTTCTTGGTGAATAGCCCAATCACCTGGCAGTCGACGAAAGAGAAGGTTGTGGCACAATCCAGCTGCGAGTCAAAATATATCGCAGCTGCAAATGTGATGTGTTAGGCATTGTGGCTTGCTCGGGTGCTAGCAGAAGTGCAAGGTTTTGTGCCGAGCACACCACTACTGAGGGTGGACAATAAGTCCGCCATTGCCTTAATCAAAAATCCGGTGCTCCACGGATAGAGTAAGCACATCGAGGTGAAGTATCATCTAGTCTGGGAGTCTGTAGAAAATGGTCGAATCAAAGTGAAGTTTATCAGGAGTGAAGAGCAACTGGGCGACATTCTGACAAAGCCTCTTGGCAGAGTCAAATTTCTGGAGCTTCGCACTAAGATCGGGCTAATTGACGTCAACGGACACAACAAGGCTTAGGAGGAGAATGTTAGGAAATAAATCCTTGCTGTGTCCCAATCTAATTCTGTGATTAGTTTCTTTAGTGGAGGTGATTACTTTCCTGTTTGTATAGGCATTGCTTTCCTTTTTGTAGATAGCATCAATTATACATGTAATATATTACTTTTTATGTAATAGGTCTATATAAACAGAGGAATCCAACCAAAAAATGCAGCCAAATTTGCTGCACCAAAACGAGATCGGTTCCATTCTATTCACGTGAGTTGTATGTGTATTCTTAGCTCTAGTCTCACCCGTAACTTGAGGGTTTTTTCTCGGACAAAGCTCCCTCTACTCCTCCTCATCCGCTTCTTCTCACCACGGGCCAGCCGTCGACATGGCGGTGGTGAGCAAGCCGCGGCGGTGGTCCACACACATTGACGTACGAGCGGAGGCAGGTTGGAGAAGGCTTCGTGCTCTGGCGGAGGCCGGACCTCGATCCTTTCCTCTCTTTGGACGAGTTCGAGTGAAGCACCTCTACCACGATCTAGATCGTATATATCTGCCATTTGCCAAAAATGAATATGTTGATACTGCCGACTTAACAACACCCTTTGATACTTACAGAACCCTGAAAGTCTTTGTGTGAATCTCAATACTTCATCTAGATCATATATATCTGCCATTTGCCAAAACTTTCACACGATTTATGCTTTTTCCTTTGTCATTTTTCCCTTCAGTTTCTCCACCGGCTGGCTTTCTTGATCATCCCCACCGAGGTTTGTAACTTCAGTCGCTGACATCATGGATTATTTACTTCCACGTAACACTCGAGTATATATTTTCGGACGCTGATTTATTTTTTCCACTTCTTTTCCGGTGGTGTTTTATTTCCTGTGGTGCTTCAGGATTCGAGGCTGTCACGTACATGCTCGAGGTAAGAGTCCTTGCGTTAATTTTTTCCCAAAGCCCTTGTGAAAATCAAATAATCCAAAGGTGCACATTGAACAGTAAGCCTGACAAGGTTTGATTTTTTTTCCCCTGAAGGAACGTCTGCCCTTTTCTTCTCTCTTTGCTTCAGTTATCATGACTTTTCAGGCCATAAGGGCACCATCAAAACAGGAGATGTCCAGGTAATTAGGTCGCCCAACGCTTCTGAATTTATTCTTTATTTGTGCATCGGTCGATAATGACAGCTGCTTCTGAGTCACACCCACCACTAGCGAGAGTCTGATGGGTCAACTCATCATGCATGCATCGAGCGTATAAACAAGTCAAAGCTTTAGCGTTGACGTTCCAGAGAACTCCGTAGCATTGACGTGGTTTTCCGTGTGTGGGTGCAGTGGATGACGGCGGGGCGCGGCGTGGTGCACGCAGAGATGCCCGGCGGCGAGGGCGTGCAGAGGGGCATCAGCATCTTGATCAACCTCTCGTCCAAGGACAAGATGTATGTTCTGCTTCACCACCTGTCCTGTTTGGAACCCAGGAAATATATGTTTTGGTCATCGTGCGAATCGTGAAATCCAGGGTCGAACCGAGGTACCAGGAGACGGCGAGCGACGACATCCCCGTCACCAACAACATACACGGCGTCTCAGTGAAGGTCATCGCCGGCGAGTGCCTCGGCGCGCGCTCCGCGGTCCGACCGCGTACCCCGGCGATGTGCCTGGACGCCGTCGCCGGCGAGGCCGTCTTCGAGGTAGCC
Source organism: Sporobolus alterniflorus (assembly GCA_008808055.3). Classification (NCBI taxonomy): domain Eukaryota; kingdom Viridiplantae; phylum Streptophyta; class Magnoliopsida; order Poales; family Poaceae; genus Sporobolus; species Sporobolus alterniflorus. The sequence goes on along the minus strand of VSTD030000426.1, from coordinate 2,327 downwards.
GCCTCCGCAGTGGGCGCGCGCACGCTCGTGGTGTTCGGCAGCGACGGCGAGGCGGTGGTGCGCGATGGGCCGTTCGTTATGAACTCACGGGAGGAGGTGGAGCAGGCAAGGGAGGACTACCGCCAACGCCGTAACGGCTTCGAGATGGCCGACAGCTGGGCCTCCGACCAAGCCACCACCGCGCATTCATCATAATCGAGGAAGGAGGTTGGCCAGCGGCACGTGGGAATCAGAGCTAGTAGTAGTGGCACTTTGTGCTTCGTTAAGTTTGTTGCAGACTTATGTTAGTGCAAACACAGGCATAATATCATCGCGATGTACCAGTAATTTTTTAAAAAACAATAAAAATAGTTCGTCGCACTAAAAGTGAAAATATATAATGCTACATGAATGTTACTTTTGTTCAAATTAAAATTAATGCACAGACTATAAAGTTTGTTCCTATTTAAAATCGCGTTGTTCATATCACAAGTTAAAGGACTAGTTTTACCTTTCTAACCATTCGTTTAAAAAAATTACTTCAAAAACTATCAACACGATTCACGTTCATATGACAAAGGAAAGTTTGCAGACTAGTTTTACCTCCACGATGGTAGAGGAGCGACCGCTTGGGTCTCCCCGGAGCGCTCGATTTTGACTTTGAGCATCTGTGTGGTCACGGCGGTGACGGGAGATGTTCTCCTGTAAGTAGCGAGAGTTGAGTGGAAACATAGAACGAGATGGTCTGTTGGAGCGCCATCCCATGTGGTGCGTGTTGTGAGGCGTTGTGTGCGATGGAGAGGAGAGGCGAGTTGCCCTCTCTCATGCCTGGCCACCACTTACTAATGGCACTACTTAAAAAATAATTTATGATAATATCACCTAATTTTGAATAGTATTGACTGATAACTGTAGCCCATAACTAAAAGAACTAGCGTGGGACTCAGACTTATAGCCTACCAGCACTACAAATGGAGTCGTTTATTGGTGCCGGCGGCTTGTGGGCCAGTACCAATTTTTTATTTTTAATACTGACTGCTTATATTGCCCGCTACCATAAATGAAACCCAATATTTGGTGCCGACCGTTTAAGTGTATCGCGACCAATAAATAAGTATATTTAGTGCGGTCTGCTTAAGTAGGCCGCTACCATAAAAGAAGTATAATATTTAGTGTCGGCTGCTTAAGTGGACCGAATTCACAACGCATGACCTGTTTAGGCACGCGGCCCATACACGTGTGGTTGTTTGAATTTCATTTTCAATTTTGTTTGAATTTCGTTTTCAATTTCATTTGATTTTTTGTTCAATTTTATTTCAATTTGGTTTGAATTTTATTTTCAATTTCATTTCATGAAATTTGTTTTCAATTTCATTTGATTAATTTTGTTGTCAATAATTTCGTTTGAATTTATTTGCAATTTGGTTTGAATTCTGTTTTCAATTTTATTTGAATAATTTTGTTTGATGAATTTTTTATTCAATAATTTCGTTTGAATTTTATTTTCAATTTTATTTGAATTTTATTTCCAATTTTGTATGAATTTTGTATTCAATTTCGTTTGAATTTTATTTTCAATTTCATTTGATGAATTTTGTTTTTAATTTCATTTGATGAATTTTGTTTTTAATAATTTTGTTTGAATTTTATTTTCAATTTCCTTCGATGAATTTTGTTTTTTATTTTGTTTGATGAATTTTGTTTTCAACAATTTTGTTTGAATTTTGTTCAATGAATTTTATTTTCAATAATTTCGTTTGAATTTTGTTTTCAAATTTGTTTAATGAATTTTGTTTTTAATTTCATTTGATGAATTTTGATTTCAATAATTTCATTTGAATTTTGTTTTCAATTTTATTTGAATTTTGTTTTCAATTTCATTTGATGAATTTTGTGTTCAATTTTGTTTGAATTTTATTTCCATCTTCGTTTAATGAATTTTGTTTTCAATTTCGTTTAGTAACTAGGAAATTTGCTAGTACTTGAGTAACATAATTTGCTAGTATACTCATATAACATAATTTGCTAGTATTTCAATAACATAATTTGCTAGATAGGAACTAGCAAATTATATTATATGAGACAAATTTAAATCGATACAGACAAATATCAACATTAATATGAAATATGATACATAATTTTCATACAAATGTTCCATTGCCACCTTTTAGCATATAGGGCATATGATTCTTGTTAAAATCTTTTTCTATATGCTTGATATTCATTGGATTGGTGAATAGTGGCATCTCTTCGAACTGATTGACGTCCTCGTCATTATCTTCCACATTCTCAACTCCGATAATTTTTTGTTTTATATAAACAACTACGTTTTTTCTAGTTTTTGGATC